>JAMQGT020011564.1:0-98724 GCA_024447675.2 Pterophyllum scalare | reverse complement strand
CATTCCAAAGCCTCAATCTTATTCCGGTGAAGCAATTCTTTTGTTGATTTAGATGTGTGCTTTGGGTCATTGTCATGCTGAAAGATGAAGTTCCTCTTCATCTTCAGCTTTCTAACAGAAGGCCGAAGGTTTTGTGCCAACACTGACTGGTATTTGGAACTGTTCATAATTCCCTCCACCCTGACTAAGGCCCCGTTCCAACTGAAGAAAAACAGCCCCAAAGCATGATGCTGCCACCACCATGCTTCACTGTAGGGATGGTGTTCTTTTGGTGATGAGCAGTGTTGTTTTTGTGCCAAATATACCTTTTGGAATTATGTCCAAAAAGTTCAACCTTGGTTTTATCAGACCATAACACATTTTCCCACATGCGTTTGGGAGATTTCTTTTTGCAAACTTAAGTAGGGCTTGGATGTTTTTCTTTGTGAGATAAGGCTTCCGTCTTGCCACCCTACCCCATAGCCCAGACATATGAAGAAGACGGGAGGTTGTTGTCACATGTACTGCACAGCCAGTACTTGCCAGAAATTCTTGCAGCTCCTTCAGTGTCGCTGTTGGCCTCTTGGCAGCCTCCCTGACCAGTTTTCTTCTCGTCTTATCATCAATTTTGGACGGATGTCCTGTTCTTTGCAATGTCACTGTTGTGCCATATTTTCTCCACTTGATGATGACGGTCTTCACTGTGTTTCATGGTATATTTAATTCCTTGGAAATTCTTTTGTAGCTTTCACCTGCCTGATGTCTTTGAATAATGAGATCCCTCTGATGCTCTGGAAGCTCTCTGCGGACCATGGCTTGTGCTGGAAGATGTGGCTTCAAAAATGCCAGGAAAAGCCTGCTAGAACAGCTGAACTTTATTTGGGCTTGATCAGAGGCACTTTAATTGGTGACAGGTGTGTGCTGACTCCAATTTAACATGAGTTTGAATGTAACTGGTTAAATCTGAACACAGCTACATCCCCAGTTATAAAAGGGTGTGCACACTTATGCAACAACATTATCTCAGTTGTTTATTTTTAACTTCACCTCCCTGAAAGATTTCTGTTTGTTTTTCAACTGCATTGCACAGGTTATAGGTCACATTAAAGGTGGAAAAAGTTGTGAAATTATTTGTCCTGCTGTCATTTTTTTACATCACAAAAACCTAGAATTTGAACTTGAACTATGTTTAACTGTATCTGTTTGATGTTTTTTGCTGAGAAATTTGGCGTTTGGATGAAAACAGGTTCCTGTTGCTGCAAAAACAATGTCATGGTCCTGGGCCGGTGGCCCAGTGTTTTCTGTTCTTTTGTTTTCCTATGTATCTCTGGTCCCTGGTGTTCCCCCTGTCATGTTCCTGGTCCTGTCTCTTCCTGTTTTATTTTGATAGTCCTGTGTTCCCTATGCCTTGTGTTTAGTTTTGCTTCCCCTTGTCTGTGTTATTGGCGTCACCTGTGTTCCCACCTGTTTCCTCTCATGCCATTAGCCCTCTTGTGTATTTTAGTCTTGTGAGTTCCTTGCCTGAAGTCGCGTCGTCGTCATTGTGCCCATCATTGCTTTCCTTGCTGTGTCACCCTGCCTGGCACCGTTTAGTTCAGTCATTGTTCCTGTTGTGTAAATAAAGTGGAATCACCCTCTTACCTCTGTCCGGCGTATTCTGCATTGGGGTCCTCCTTCCTGCCTGCCACACAGCCTTCCATGACAGCTATGAAAGGAGCGAGTGAGCCAGTAATGTAGCATCGAAAGGAAACTGACAACGAAGTTCAGTGAATTTAAGAAAAGCTGTAGATTAAGGTAATTACTGTCCTCAGGCACTACATTACGAATAGCCATTTTCACTTTGTCCCGAGTGTTGTTACAAAAACATCACTTATAGCTGCTTCATAGTCTGGGTGCTAATTGCTGTAATGTAACACAAGGCAGACAGCTGATGAATTTGGGGGACTGACTGTGATTAGATAAATGCAGCTGGGAGGAAAAATAAATCAGTTTTTACAGTTCTGACATTGGAACCTCAACATGCAGTTCACTTAACTATCACAAGTCTGAACTTTTTACCACTTTTGTTAAAACTCTGGATTTCGAGCCGCTCTGATTTGGAATTCATCCTCAAGTCATGTTGATTTTTTTCAGCACTGATGCAGCAAACACCTTGTTAATCCCATCCCAACAGTATACCTCCTTATGCAGTAACTGTTGAGTCAGGTTCACTGAACCATCTCCAGCAGAAACTGTGATTCACTCGACCAGCTGATGTTTTGCCACTCTTAATTTATTTTTCTCCTGAAGTGGCTTCTGCAAGAACTTGTTCATGGTCTTTGGTCTAATCCTCTTCATGGGTAGGCAAGCTGTGCATTTGTAAGATGAATACATATGGCCAAATTTCACAAGCCTGTACTTGTTGATAAATCTATTTTGTGTACTGGAGCTGTTGAAAGTCACAGCTCTCTTTCACCATCTGATTAGTCTCTGAATCAAGGTTTCTCTCTTTCTCTTCAACTGGAATTCTACCTAAATCATTCCCCATCCCCCACCACACATACTAATATCAGTATTAGGGAGACAAAACCCCCTTGGGAACCAAACAAATAATTATTTTGAGAACCTTAACCTCCCACATCTGTCTAAGGACTGCAGTGATAGTCTTTGAGGCCGTGGTGCGCGATCTGTGGAAAGCTCCGCCTGTTCATCTGAGGTTTGCTGATTCTATGGAATCTTTTAAAAGTCATGTCTACTTATTCGGGCATGTCCAGGTCAGCCTTTGCCTTCGTCTGGACAAACTTTTGACTGGTACTGTGCAAATATGTGTGTGTTAATGATCTGAACCAAAGATTTCACTGAATATCACTGATTTTCAGTCCAGTTCCTACAGTAAACTTTGACCTCTACATAAGAATGCACAATGTAGATTTTGTGAATGAAGCTGTAAAATAAGCAGACACGCGCTTATTGCCATTACAAGACCTTGCCAACAGATTGGGAGCTGGAAATTTAATTAGTGCGATGGACAAAGAAATGTTAGGGAAAAGCACAAAAGATAAAGTCACAGGGTCAAAAGGAAGCCACGAGAACCAGAGGGTTTAGTCTGAGCTGAAGCTTAAATGAATGTAATTATGTGGTGGTAATGGGCCTGCTCTGGCCTGACTTCCAGGCTAATTCGGTTTAGAGAATGAGAAGAGGACATGAGTGTGAAAGAGGTGAGCAAGATATGTGGGTACAGCTGTTGAACAGACAAAAGTATATTGTGAGAATTATAAGTGTGTGTTAAAGAGAGTGAAAAGAGAGGGTTAGTGGGTGCAAACTGAATGGCTTGTGTGAGAGGTGGGAAAATGAGCGGGTCTGGGAAAAGGGACAGAGAGTCAAGAGTGTTAGAGAGAGGGAGATGGAGACTCAGTGTGAAAAGGAGAAGGAGAACAACGTGATATGCAGATAGATACAATTGACTGATAGTGGACTCTTTCAAATTTCCTTTTTTTCCTCATCATTGTACTGCAGACAAAAATGTCCAATCAAGCAACAAGGAGACACCATCTGCTCAGATCTCTCTTCTTGCTGCTGTTAATGGGCTCAGATTATAATTGGCCTGAACTAATCTCAGTAAGATGTGTCCAACAAGTTAGCGACAAGGTGACAGTATTCATACGTACACACACACAGCCAGACAAAACAGGCACACTTATGCTATACAAGTACAAGCAGGAAGTAGGATTAAAAATATATATATAAAACCACTTCTCTGAGTTGCAGAAGGGTAGGGGTTGTGGTTTCGGTAGCACAACAATCACACACTTATTATAGAAGAATCTCACCTGCTATTATCAAGTTCCTGTGAACTAATGATATGCAAAGTTAACTGCAGAAACCAAAATGTTTTGGGGACTGGGCTGTAAACACATTTCTTTCTCTCGTAAAGTTGTACATTTTTAACATGGGAGTCTGTTGGAATTGATCATAGATTGTTTTTGAACCAGTAAGTGCTAGCAAAATACTGCATATTTACTGGTCGTAAATGACAGTTTGAGCACACAAAGCTATATGTAAATTGTGCAGATGCGATGTTAGGATGGCAGAATAATTCTTAGATTAAATTTTATCCTATATTAAAAGATATATTAAATGTATCTTTTTTTATAGTCACTTAACCAGCTGTATCCGCAAATGCTGAACTACCCAGAAAGCTACATTAAAATACTTTTCACATTCATCTTCATGTGTGACAAAATGACACCACACATGGCCAAAATGTATGGATGCAGCCAGATTAGATTTGCCACTGTTACAACCTTTTCTTAAAGTCTAGAGGAGCTCATAACTGTACCCTTGTCAAAAAATGTGGATCCAGGGAAACAACAAAACACTTCTGACATGCTGTTAGTCTGGCAATAAATAGCATTTTATGTAAAAGACCAAACTTAACAAAGATAAGACAAGAAATGTAGCAAATGTAGCACCCTAATCACAGCACCCATTGAACACAAAACACAGCAGCCAGCAGCAAGACATTTGGCCCTGGGGCTTGTTATTCAGCCCCATTAAGGTCCATATGGAATTGGGATGTGGCAGTCAAGAGTTTTGGCTGACAGACCTGAAACAGAGCAAAAGAGAGGGAGCCCTCTTCCAAAAAGATTTGAAGTCAGTGGACATAACAGATAAAGACACAATTATCTGCCTGCAAACATTTACTCACACACAGTGGTGGACTGCCCATTGGGAGTACTGGGACATTTTCCAGTAGCCTGCGGGTTTGCCTCAAACACTCAATGTGAGCATTTATATAGCAAACAGGAATTGAGGGACATCTCAGAGTCCATATATCAGGCTTGATTCTGTCATGTTTAACTATATACACTGCCGAAAAACATAAAGGGAACACTCAAATAACACATCCTAGATCTGAATGAAATATTCTCATTGAATACTTCTGTACAAAGTTGAATGTGCTGACAACAAAATCACACAAAAATCATCAATGGAAATCAAATTTATTAACCAATGGAGGCCTGGATTTGGAGTCACACACAAAATTAAAGTGGATGCGATGTTAGGATGGCTCTTATTACTATCTCTCTCTCTCTCTCTCTCTCTCTATATATATATATATATATATATATATATATATATATATATATATATATACACACACACAATATAAAATCACATTGAATTGTTGGACTTCTGGACCTCGGCCTCATGGAACTGTGTCTGAGTGGACCTCTTTAAATTTTATTTGAATATCCCTGATGTAGTGGAATCTGATCAACATACTGGGTTAGCCTACATAAGTAGCAGTCTATTGGTTTTTGTGAACAAAGTGGATGGAGCTAAATTCCCATATAGAATGGTGATTTCACTCTGCAAACACACATAGGCACACACACGCACACTCATCCCTCAGAAAATCACAAACAATAGCAGGACTGAATAACAATCATTATATGTACCTAGTGGGGGGAAAAACAATTATTAGACATTTAGAATCACAAACAGATTGCATATTTAGCCATGCTGCCCAAAAGAACTCATTTGCCATTGTTTTCTGCTGCAGGAGGGACACCGTACAGAGGAGCAGGTGGACAGTTTGTCTGAAAGGAACAGCAAATATACACTGACACACACACAAAATCAGCCAACCCAAAATGACAGGTCAATGCACACATGAATTTAAGCAGTCTAAACATAGAGTACACTGGTGAGCAGGGGGATCAGTTCTAAGCAGACAATGGCATTTGGTTCTGCTGTTCTCGCAACAAGGTGACTGTACACCTAATGGGAATAAGCGTGTGTGGAAGAGTGGAAACAAGAGACAAAAATTATGCATGGATTCAGCCATGGGAGAAGTGCTTGTCTTCAGTGTTTTGGCAGAGGTTTGAAGATGACAAAAGAAGAAGTCTTTTCACCATTTGGTGTGGAGGAGATTAAAAAAAAAAGTGAGAAATAAGAAGAAGGTTAAAAAGTGAGAACTAAAAAGGCAGGAAAATCTGACAATGCACTCTCTAGTAGGGATATTTTAACACCCCAAAATACTAAGACAATTTCTGTAAGAAAACATTCCTAACCCTATGAGAAGAGGTACGAAACACTTACAAAATATTGACGGAGTGCGAAAACAATCACAATATTTCTGAAATAGTGTGAAATGAAAGTAGCTCTTACAGAGCCTCCAGCCACTTGGGTGGCTGTGCAATCATCTAAGGCTTGAAAATGACATTTCAGTTTTGCCCCTGGGGTTTTAAAAAATAATGGACAACTTTGATGACATAGAAACGATCTGAAAATTTTGTTAATGGTGTTCAACAAACACGCAACAGGGGATCTTGAAAGCTCTGCACTTTAGCGCATTAAACAGATTCATGTAACAAGTTTTTTGTCCGAAGTCATACGTAATTAATGTGCAAATCCTGCTAAGCCAGAGGGTCAAAATGAATGGCAGGTGATTAACTAACTGAAATGATGACCAAAATAAATCAAGAAAATTTTAAGCATTCATATTATGAGATGAATTAACAGCAATGTGAGTACATGGCATGTGATACTAAATCAAACAGCAGCCTCGAGGGCTGACAAATGTAAGCCAACATATTTAATTTTTTAAATGTGTCCTGTTATGTAAAACTTTAGAATTGACAGAGGGTATATTTTCTTTTTTGCTTTGACTGCATATAACATGGTCCAAATGAAAATTATCACTACATTATCATTTTCAGTGAAAGTGAATAAATGTCCAGTAAGAAAGAGCTTGTTGTCAATGTCAGTGCTGTCAGGGTCAGTGCTGTCAATAAGAGTTTAAGAAAACAATGCACCTTAATATGGACACCAAATACCATCAGTGTAAAATGCTGTCACGCTGCTGATGTGCAAGTGCAAATGAATATAAAGGACTTTGCCTTCAGTGCTATTTCAAAATGCCAAAGTGATGAGATGCATCATTTCTTCAATCTTAATTGCATTCTTACCATCAAGAGAATCTCAGCGTCCCTGAAATTCAACATGGGAAATTAAAAAGTTGAGCATTTGCAATGTATTGCTGTCTGAACTTCCTGCCTAGGGAAACTGCATTAATAGATTTTATTGCCTGTAGTAATCCTAGAGGCATTATGTCTTCAGTAGGACAACATCACCCAGTGTCATGTGTCCATGATAAAACCACTGCCCTGCCTCCAACCACTTTGCTGCCCCACTATTTATATCTGAAATGACTGAAGTCACTTTCAGGCTGTATATATTTCCATTATCTCTATTCCTCAGTCTCATCCATTACCAGACCTTTTTATCTTTCCCCACACACCTTGTACTCGGCTTCCTTTTTTTTTCTTAATTTAGTAACCTCATTCTACTCCTAACGTATCCGTTGCCGTTTCACCCCTTCATTTAACCCTTCTTTCATTTGGTCTTCACATCTTTTCCTGTTCTTCCCCACCTGCTATAACTTTGACACTAATCGTTTTAGTGTTTTCTACATCAGAACGGCAACAATGGCCTCGTTTTTAGTGTGCGCTAAATATATGTTGTGTAAGTAGCAGATAGATATAAGAGTTTTAGCTAATGATGCTTTTAGGTTTAAGTATAATGCTATAAAAGCTCGTTTAGTCAGATTAAAAGATAAGATAATACGCTACTTCTCCAGCTGACTCTAATGTGGGTAAAATAATGAGCAAAGAGGCTGACGTAAGTTACAAGAAAATGATTAAAAAAAAAAAAAACAACAGAGCAGGCAGGAGTGCCAGTAACTCAAGTCATTTCCCACAGACTCACAATTTTAAATAATTTAACCATTTAAATTGCCCCAGTCAAGCAGGCCTAGAGAATGGTCAGTGACCCCCTAGCAATCGCTTAGAAAAATGTATATTTCTTGAATGGTTGGCGGGTGGTTGCTGGCTGTTGCTAAAATTGGTCACAAAGAGGGTGCTACACAAAAACCCCCCTGTGATTGCTTTGATCACTAGCAGATTGCCGCTGACACCAAAGATGCCGACTTGTCTGCAAACACATGGCATTTTGTCTCCGAGCTGTCGGAGAAACTTCCAAAAGGTACGACACAAACCGGAATCTGAGAACGTTGGTCTTCAAAGTAAAAATCGTGCCTTTCCTGCTGCAACCAACACCTTTCAAAAGATACAACTTTTACTTTGAAGGCCAATGTTTTCTGGTTTTCATTTTCACAGTTTTGCTACCGCTTGGTGAATAGTTCGCAAGTGTTTGCTGACAAGTCGGTGTCTGGTCTACTGGTGACTTTTGCAAGGATTTTTCACAATTTCATTCTAGCGACTGTCAGCAACCTCCAGCAACATACTGCCAACCAGTTGGAGAACACACACTTTTCCCCATTGACGTGGTTGCCAGGGGGGTTACTGACCAGTCTATAGGCATACAAAAATGAACCTTTAAGCAACCACTCACCAACCAGCAGGGGAATACACTTTTTTCCCTAGTGACTAGTAGTTGCCAGGTGGTTGCCAACTGGTATTGTAGGCCTGTGTGATTGGGGCTTTAGATGTTGAAGTATTGTATAATTAAGGGTGTGGTTGCTTTTAGTTAAAGGCGGATGCCAACACATCACCTTAGCTTCAGTGAAGTGGACCTCTGGAACATGTTTGTTCTTTGGATTATCTTTAATGCACATATCTAACAAATGATAAAATTACCAGTTAGTACAATCTAACATAAAGTATTTTACTTTTCTTAAAGTCCATTTTTAATATGCATGCAATGTGTTATGCAATGCACCTATGCAGTCTATAAAACAGGAGAAAAAAAAATCTCACCAAGCAAGTGCACTTTAATTCTCATTCAAATACAGTTATGGCCTGGTCACATCTGGCTGCAGCAGTTCAGCGTTGTCTTCATGGAGGTCAGAAGACATGATGTGTTTATCCAACACATCAGGCGAACAGGGTGAATAATGAGAAAGCTTTAAAAAAATATAATGGCGGAATTGATTTCAGTGCAACCTACCGTAATCTTACTATTAAGAATACAATCAAATATCCATCATTGCATCTATGGTTTCTTAAACGCTACCCAAACTAACATCAAGGACTGCACGTGAACCGGTCAGAACTAGACATGTTACTCAGACATCGATAAAGAATGAAAACCTCAATATCATGGTAACCTTTTACCATTGCTGTTATATCTCTCATAATTTTTTTTCTCCGTTTTTTATTTTATCAATAAAATGTCAGAAAACTGAGGCATAGCTTATGTTCTGAAATTATCTGCTCACCCAACCAATATATAGTTTACATATGACATAAATAAAGAAAATCTATCAGTATCTTTTTTTTTTCTCAATAACTCACTAAATCGTTTAATCAGCATGGTTTTATTTTATTTTTCAGTCATTTTTTTCTATGGACTCATAATTTCAGCAGCACTAATTGACTTTAGTACCCAAGTTAATTCCCAAGTGCATACATCCAGAAAGCACATATTGGCTAGTCACTTGAAGACAGTTAATCTGCTTATTAGAATAAATTCAACACAATGCTTATTTTCCTTAATACCATAATTAACCAGTCCCTAGGCATTAACAGTGCCTAATCCATGACTAATGTCTTGTGACTGTTTGCACTTCATTCACAGATAAATAAAACTTAAACTGGCAAAACTGGGATTTATAGAAAAGCTACAAGCAAAAGTCATGGCAAAGACACCTGAAGATCATACCCAGTAATAATGAATAACCCTGGACATGTGAAACCCACAGAAACCAAAAAACAACCCAGGTGTCAGCCTCGGGGCTGTTTTAGGTATATAGGTCAGACAGGTTGCCGGATATCGCCTAGAGCACCAAAAATCTGGAGCAGTACCAGCAGCTTGAGGGGTGCTAAAGAGGAGGAAGCCATATTTTGTAACTGCTCCTGATGAATTAACTCCAATGTTTTCCTGACATTGTTTAAAAAAACCTAAACAAAAGATGCACTGTGACTGTGTACACGAGTAATGTTTTACATGTATAGGACATAGTTTATGATGTCCTATACATGTAAAAGATGGCTCACTCTGGGAGAAGTAATAACAGCCATGAATCAAGACGTTTGCACCTGAAAGAACAGCTCTTATAACCACCCTTCACCCTGCTGAGCCACAAAAACATGTAAACAGTGGTTGGCTACAGTTATGCAGTCAGCAGCAAAGAGTGAAGCGAGCGCGCGGTTGGTTTGCACCCCTTTCTGTATATATTGCATTTGAACCACATCAACATCATCAACACTTCATTTTTCTGTATTGTTGCTTCCAATACAGGAAACAAGCATGTTTTATGCTTTTTGAATGTTGAACTTTTCTAATGATCAAATAAGTAATCTATTCTGTGGCTGACCTAAAGATGCACTTTGCGATGGTGAATAAAGTAAACACTGGACCATAAGGCAATGAGAAAGAAAAATCTTATATCAGTAACACCTGCACCTTGATACAGAAATATCAGACTGCATCACCTAACCGTTTAAATAACACTGTAACACGAAAGAGGCACTGACTAAAATGCATACAACAAACTGTGCTTCTGCCTTATGTACTGTTTTTCCCATGTTCATTTGCCATGTTTATTTATGTTTGCAAAATTACACAAAGTCACAGAACGTTCCACGATTTGAAACCAAGATCAACAAGCTTGTGCTCTATGAAGGCCTGAAAATGGGGACAAGGTAACACATTTCAAAATTCTCCAAAGACAGACATTTTTCATTTCTATATGTCAATTAGATTACACATAGCAACCGTATTATAGAAAGAAGAATGACATCAACAAACATTTTCAGTCTACAAATGATCAATTACACATTTGGTACAACAGAAATGACACACCATCAGGGCACCTTTTTTAGTGTGTGCACCATGGTTTGCAACATTCAGCCTTTCCTTAGTTTTAATAACAAGGTGGAGATAAAGCTCTCCTAAGTCAAGGTGCAGCCTCCAGAGCAACCCATGTCTTATGCATGTTCTTTTCATTTGATTAATTGACCAAGTCAATCCTGCAATAAATCTCTCTAACACTTGCAGAAACAAAAGGTCAGTGCAATAACTTGAACAGCTTAAATACCAGATGTTTAAGGATATTTAGGATATTTGTGCTATTTAGGATATATTTAGGGTTTATGTGTTAAGGATATTTGCAAGCGCTGTACTTGGAGCAAGGTGGATATTTCAAGTTGGATCACCATCCACAATCACCACAGGTGTCCCGTCACTTCTGCTTTTCCCTTCCTTTCCTCTCCTCCCCGGACTCCGAGTCTTGGCGCACCAGCACAGTAGTTGTTCCAGTTGTACATGTTTTGCGCAGCAGCGCTCCTCAGTCTTTCAATCTATCACCATTTTCTTAGGCGCTGACATCCTCCGGCAGCAATGGACGGCTGCAAACTCAACAATGAGGTGTTATGAAAAATGAAATTGATGCACACGGATTATCCAAGCCTGCAAATTGTCATCTGATGGGAAAGTGTTCGATCTGAGGAGCATATTGCAGCTTCATATTCATGAAGATGTGAAGTTGTTAATACCATGCAATACCGAGCTGAAGCGTTCTCACTCATTTTCCTTCAGACTATTTCCTTTTCTCAACTTCTGTCCCCAGCTTGCCTCCTCATCTTTGCATATTATGTCCATCTCCTCACTTTCCATCCTTTTTAAACTTATTATAATAAACTAACTGCAGATGCATTAGACCAAATCATTATGAATCATTTTTATGCTGCTCTGTAATGAATATGGCCAGACTAAATCAAATTAACCTTTTTGAGGCCCATCAGCTTCCAGATGCTCCGGATAGAGAGATTCGTCTCTCTCTCGTTTTCAATCTAATGACGATGCAGGATTGTCAGTTTCCTTCTTGCTACTTCAACTCCAGCAATCCTTTAACAGCCCGTTTGTGTGCTTTATGTGTCTTGTACTTTATGCCTCACTAAACCAGTCAAGCGTCTTCAATTACCCATCTCACAGACGAAAGGAAGACATTTTATGTATTACATTATTATTGCAAAGACTGATAGAGGAGGTGTGCAACGTTTCACTCTGTTCCTCCCCCGACTTCCTCATCATCCTAATATTCAGTTTTTTCCCCTCTCTCTTTCTTGTATGATCCCTCTCTTTCTGAGTCACTGTTTTATTAAAGAGCGCATTTGGCGGATCAGGATAAGCGGAAGAGAATGGATGGATGGATCTTTTTGCTTTCCACTTTCCAACTCTTTGCCTTCTTGTTCTGACACTCCGCCTCCCGGCATCGCCCTCTCGCTTCTATTTGTTTTTCCCTCTTGTTGCCGTTTAGCGCAAGGTGACTGAGCTCAGGAGGTAGTGCAGGACACCTACTGAACCCCAAGTTGCTTTTCGACGCATTCATCAGAGTTGTGAATGCGGTTGAATGATAGGTGGAAAGCATTTGGCGTGGAAAAAAGTGCTGGTGTGAATGGTCAATGAGGCGTGTTGTAAAAAGCTCTCTGAGTGCTCGTGTTGAGAAGAAAAATTCTATGTGAGAATTTACTTTTATTGTTTTTGCCTCCTCTTCTCCTCTGATCTCCTTCTACATTCCCCTCATTATCCTTCATTTCCAAATGACTTTGTTACCCCTTTCCCTTTTCTTTGCTATCATCACTGTAACTGATTGATCTCATTTAGTCGTACACCAGCCAATTCAGAGGAATACTTAAAACTGCCTCGTGCAGTGAAAGATTTAAGGAGGAAATGCATTAAGCTGTCTGTTTAATGAAGGCAAATCACTTCAAAGGAGTGTAAGATGTCACTTTAACTGAAATACAAAATTGCTAAGAAAAGTGCTAAGAAACAAAAAGAAAAAAGAAGAAAGGAGAACTAGCAAATAATATCCACCAATTCATCATCAACACTGACATCCAGAGTTGTTGTCAGCTTTATGCTACTGTCACAGTAAGGAAAGCTGTGGTTGGAGACCACAACCGAGCCTGTGCAATAAACATGTAGTCTTGTTGCCTTTGAAATGTTTGCTTTAGAGATGCAGAGCAGTTCTGCAACTACTTGCAATCAGTTGCATCCTTGAGGTGACTCTGGTACAATAATACAGAGGCAGTCTGCTATCAGCTTGGAATTAAATAGGGTCAAGCTTTTCTTTCTTTCTTTTTCTATCATGACACAGCATGAGGAAAGGGCATCAGGCTGGAAATTATTATTATTATTTATTGTATTTATTGTTGTATTTATTTATTTATTTATGTATGTATTTATTTAATTTACTAATTAAATGGTATTTATTTGCCAACCTGTCTGAGACTGATTGCAGTCAGTCCAAGTTAAATGCTTGAAGTCTCTAAAATAGTTGGGTGTCTGGTTTCTGACAGCAGAATTGGAGGAATGTAGAAACCATGGTCTTACAGGCAGGGGACTGACATTTTGATTACACCTTTGATTACAGTCCAAATCAGGAGAATGGTTTCACAGATGTAAAAGCTTGAATGTGGGAAAAAGAAAACTAATTTTCATCCAACTTCAGAGTAATATTTCCCTGGTATGACACTGTACCAAATCCAAATGATTTTTTTTTTTAGAAAAAGTCCCTTTCTGTTAACATTATATCCAAATGTGTGATGGTGTACACTCTCATTTTTCCATTATGAGTTTTTGAAATACTCATATTTAGCAGTCAAAGCATGCTTTGGGAGCACAACCGGATATTTAAATTCAATGTATGCAGCCCAGCAGTAAGTTTTTTTTCTTTCTAACCAAAAAGAGAGCATGTGTGTGCTTGGTCTTGTAACGGCACCCAGAACTGACATGGAATGAATCAGCTGTCATTAGGTGTCCCGCCCATTCATGCATGAATCAGTAAACGTTGACTGAAAACCTAAACAGTAAATGCTACTTACAACATGAGGTGCTGGTACTGACGCAGTTGGGAAATGCTAATTTTATATTATTAAGCTACGTGCAAAGTATTGTGCATGTGGAAATGGGAGCCAGATTTGATCATTTACCAAAACACTACATTGCAATCTCGTCACTGAATGCTTGCTGATTTTATTTCAACATAAAGAATGTTTTATTCATGAGCATTCATGCTCATATAGAGACTTGGATTAGAAATGAAGCTGGAAGTTGGCAGACATGGAGTGCATCTGACCTCAACGGGAAGGGAGTTGGTCCATTTAGTGTCCAGTAAATTATATTAAATTTTTGACAGGTAGCAAAAATAATGAACTAGGCGTCGGCCAAGTAGCAAAGCTGGACACACACTTGAAGGCTGTCAGGCTGATTATGAATGCAATTTGGACAGAATTGTACTGATGGTGCCTAGCTGGACTGGATCTGCTCCTGTTGGGCTCAGTCAGTGTTTATATTCAGTAGATAAATTTGCGCAGTGTGTGGTATATAAAGAATTTAGTCTTAAGTTCAAGTTTTTGCCAGTTATTTTCATTAAATTTTCTTATTTTTAATATGGTGAACATTTGCAACTGATTGTCAGTAACTGATAGACAATATGACTGATGCCTAGGAGGACTGTAGTTACATGTTCTGCAAACCTACTTTTCTAAAAAAAAAAAAAGGCTTTTATGTAAACATTAACAGGAATTTATTTTGTGACTCTAGATATTTGTATTTATTTCATGTGTCACGCAGCAGAATAATGATCAGTCATTACTGTCTAGTTGTTAAGTGTGTTGTATAGTGGACTGCCTGAGTTGTTGTGGTGTGCTCCCCTTTGTGACTGATGAAGTATACTGTTTTAGCAGTAGCGCTGAGCTAGCTCCTGTGCTGGAATATACCAATATGATATTCTAGGCATGTCCCCAGAAGGCCAATGCACAGTTGGGGGCCTATCCAAGAAGCAAATGAAAAATAAATCTCTTAAACTTCAAACTAATTTATCATCAAAGCATAACAAAATGATAGATTGTAGATGGTAGAATACAGCAGTCTGTGTCTCACCTGCTTCTTCCCCACTATACTGCTGAGTCGAGCAGTCTCTCCCAAAGTCAGCTAGCTATTACAGATACAATATTTCCAAAATAAAGAAAACAGGTAGAAATGGGTTACCAAATGGGATGGGCAGCATGTTGCCATTTCTTGTTCAAAAAAATTCATGATCAAAACATTGCAGTCAACTTTTTAGCTGCTGAGGCAACGTTCAGCCAGAAGACATGCAAGCTAATCCTCAGGTTAGCTCTAGCATCAGCTCACAAATGCAGTGGCTTTATGACAAGAAACTGTGGTTGGTTCTAAAAGAAGAAGCCCTTTACAACCACAGACGCAAGGATCCAGAGAATATTTCTGCTTTTCCTGCATTTTTGTTTTTCAACAAAGAAAAAAATTGTATGCATTTCTTTTCTGAGTGGACAGAAAAGTCTGCTTTCCCCCCCAAAAAAGCCCTCTGAGCTTTAATAGTTTCAACTTTATCTGGGAGTGAGACTGTGGGAGGAAAATTTGCAAGAAATCATCAGACAGACAGACAGACAGAGAGAATGAGAGTGGAAGAGGAAAAGAGTAGGCGTGTATGTGCAGACACTTATATTAAACATAGTCTTATCCTTATTAAAAAACAAACCAAAAAAAAAAAAACATGAAAAAGCTCAGGCTGCTTCATTTTCTATTTAATATCAGATACTTTAAAGCTTTTCAGTGAGTATGTTCAGTGGTCTCCATTTAGAACAATCCTGTGTACATGTGTGTACGCATTCCTATTTTATATCTCTGGTTACTAAGGGGGAAAGAAAAGAACCTAGTCATCAAAACAAGTTGGCTATAGCCCACCAAATAAATCTGAAAGTGAGTGATAACTTGATTGCATTGTTTTAAGGAATTAATGAAACAAACTCTGTCAGAGCTCTGTACAGCACTTTAATACCCTTGGGTAGATTGGTTCATTTTAATACATTTCATTCGTGCCACTAATACTACTACAGGCATGGAAATAAAGCCGAGTGGGCCAGGCATCACTCCAGTGACATAATTTAGTCAACAGTGGGCTAAAACTGCTTTGGTATAAAACTGTTTGAGCATGTTTGCACCCCTCCAAGCTGTTTTTATTCAGGTTTGTTTGGTGGGTGTATGACTGGAGGGAATACTGCTGGCAGGGGAGCTTATCTCAATTACAGTAGATGCAGGTTTTGCTTTGATAAGCTATCTGACAGGCATGTTTATCTCCTGGAATATTATATCCTCCAAAGAGAACAGCATAAATGTTGCTTGAAATACCTACAGCTGCAAAGAACACACTGATAGCGTGAAACATTATCTTCATTGACCCTATTTGGGGAATGTGGAGTTGGAGAAAGAAAGAATAACGATGCAATTACAACTACATTTTTCTTCAGTCTAAACCAGAATGGAAGCATTTTACTTGTTGCATTGCACTGTGTCATTTTGTTTGGAAAAACAATTCAGAATTCATTGAAAAATAATCTGTTTTGTGTTATTTAACTTGCATATAATTTTTGGCCACTTGGGACGTAGAGAGGAATTTCCATATGATCTCCATTCAGGGTGCACCTTGGGTCTCTGGCCCGAGCATGTATTTTTTCTACATAGATAAATTACATGGCTCTGTTGGGGACTTCTCGGTTCAATTTCATGCTGATTGCACAGTCCTTTATGCCACTGGCCATGCTTTCATCACTTCAGGATAGTTCTTCAGGGTCCACTGCATCTTCTTTACTGCTGTCCTCCTGTTAAACACCTTCAAGACTAAGGTCATGTGATTTACAGACTTCTGTCTATCTTCTAAAATATCATCACTCTCAACAGGATTTCTCTTCTTGGCAGAACTGATAGAAGTTCATTTAAATTGGTTGGTTTTCTGGCACAGACCTGGCTTTAAAGCATTGTACACAAATTTTCAGAAGGGTTGAGGTAGGGGGTATGGGAAAGCCATTCCAGAACCTGAATGTTAGCTTACTTTATGCATTCCAAAACCAGTTTGGATGTGTGTTTGGGATCACTGCACTGTTGTAACACCCAGTTGTGTCCAAGTTTCAACTTCGGAGAGAATCCTTTTTCTTACAGTGTATCACCAAAGTGAGTACACCCCTCACATTTCTGCAGATATTTAAGTATATCTTTTCATGGGACAACACTGACAAAATGACACTTTGACACAATGAAAAGTAGTCTGTGTGCAGCTTATATAACAGTGTACATTTATTCTTCCCTCAAAATAACTCAATATACAGCCATTAATGTCTAAACCAGCGGCAACTAAAGTAAGTACACCCCTTAGTGAAAGTTCCTGAAGTTTCCAATATTTTGTGTGGCCACCATTATTTTCCAGAACTGCCTGAACTCTCCTGGGCATGGAGTTCACCAGAGCTTCCCAGGTTGCCACTGGAATGCTTTTCCACTCCTCCATTATGACATCACGGAGCTGGTGGATATTTGAGACTTTGCGCTCCTCCACCTTCTGCTTGAGGATGCCCCAAAGCTGTTCTATTGGGTTTAGGTTCTGGAGACATGCTTGGCCAGTCCATCACCTTTACCCTCAGCCTCTTCAATAAAGCAGTGGTTGTCTTAGAGGTGTGTTTGGGGTCATTATCATGCTGGAACACTGCCCTGCGACCCAGTTTCCGGAGGGAGGGGATCATGCTCTGCTTCATTATTTCACAGTACATATTGGAGTTCATGTGTCCCTCAATAAAATGTAACTCCCCAACACCTGCTGCACTCATGCAGCCCCAGACCATGGCATTCCCACCACCATGCTTGACTGTAGGCATGACACACTTATCTTTGTACTCCTCACCTGATCGCCGCCACACATGCTTGAGACCATCTGAACCAAACAAATGAATCTTGGTCTCCTCAGACCATAGGACATGGTTCCAGTAATCCATGTCCTTTGTTGACATGTCTTCAGCAAATTGTTTGCGGGCTTTCTTGTGTACAGACTTCAGAAGAGGCTTCCTTCTGGGGTGACAGCCATGCAGACCAATTTGATGTAGTGTGCGGCGTATGGTCTGAGCACTGACAGGCTGACCCCTCACCTCTTCAGTCTCTGCAGCAATGCTGACAGCACTCCTGCGTCTATCTTTCAGAGACAGCATTTGGATGTGACGCTGAGCACGTGCACTCAGCTTCTTTGGACGACCAACGCAAGGTCTGTTCTGAGTGGACCCTGCTCTTTTAAAACGCTGGATGATCTTGGCCACTGTGCTGCAGCTCAGTTTCAGGGTGTTGGCAATCTTCTTGTTGCCTTGTCCGTCTTCATGTAGAGCAACAATTCGTCTTTTAAGATCCTCAGAGAGTTCTTTGCCATGAGGTGCCATGTTGGAATTTTCAGTGACCAGTATGAGAGAGTGTGAGAGCTGCACTACAAAACTGAACACACCTGCTCCCTATGCACACCTGAGACCTAATAACACAAATGAGTCACATGACATTTTGGAGGGGAAATGACAAGCAGTGCTCAGTTTGCTCATTTACGGGTGTAGTCTCTTAGGGGTGTACTCACTTTTGTTACCACTGGTTTAGACATCAATGGCTGTATATTGAGTTATTTTGAGGAAAGAATAAATTTACACTGTTATATAAGCTGCACACAGACTACTTTTCATTGTGTCAAAGTGTCATTTTGTCAGTGTTGTCCCATGAAAAGATATACTTAAATATCTGCAGAAATGTGAGGGGTGGACTCACTTTGGTGATACACTGTAATTATTCCATCTACTTTGTGCCATATTCATATTCCAGTACCACTGGCAGCAAAGCAGCCCCTGAGCATGATGCTACCACCACCATGCTTGACAGCGGTTAAAATGTTCTTATGTTTTAATTTTCACCTTTATTCCTCCAAACATACCTCTTGTTATTGTGGCAAAATAGTTCAATCTTTGTCTCATCTGACCATAAAAAGTTTCTCCACAATGAATTTGTGTTGTCCATGTGGGCAGCTGCAAATTTTAGTTGAGCTTGAAGGTGAATTTGGAGCTGGGGCTTCTTTCTTGGTCAGCACCCTCTCAGCCCATGTAAAAATTGCACATCCAAATAACTTAGAATTACGTAAAGTTGTTTGAAGTGATGATCTTGGAATCTGCAGTTATTTAGAAATGGCTCCAAGAGACCTTACATGAATCTAGAATCCTCCTTCTTAGATCTTCAGAGTTCCTTGGATTTTTTTCCCCATTGTTCTGAGTATTGGTCAAACCAATGAGTGCTGTCAAACAAATCCTATTTATACTGTTAAAGAGATACTGCCAATTGTAGTCAATCATGATCACTAACCAGAAGTTAATAAGCATTGTCATTGTCAAGTTAAAAGACACTGTAGAACAATCAGCACCATTCATTAAAAGATTTAAGTGAGTGAAATGTATATATTTGTAGTATACTGTATGCAGTCAGTATATGAGCCTCTAATGTTGGCCCTGTGTGGAATAGAGGAAATCCAAAATAAATTCCAACTTGTGCACCCAAATCTCAACTTTTAAAGTCATTAAACATCTATGTGGTTCAGTCATTTCATTTTATTCTTAAAAGCTGGGTCTCTGCCAGGAAACCAAGTAATTTAAATGAATGTTAGCAGTTCTTCTAAGAAGCGTGGTCAAATTAAACATTAAAAGCCCCAAATTACCATGACATCCATACCCATAATGACTGGATCTTGACTACGATTGTAAGAAACTTATATACTTTATCATTCTGCCATGTGGTTTGCTACAATGCCCATTGTAAAACACATCACTGCGTTCTTGTCTTTTAATTTAATCCTTAAATGCTTTGTCTGTGTCACTTGTTGCAAATTACATCTGCTGTTTCCTTTTCTAAACTAAAATTCAACCAATTTGTTTCCAAACCAGCTTTCAAGGACTCCATTATTGGCATTCTCATTTTTTACGAGATGCATGCAGTTGTTTTCAGGCCCTCTAATATAAGTTTTGCCTGACTGATGCTGACTGATGTCTCATGCATATTCCTCGTGTTCTCTTGCTGATGCTGTGTGTAGCCATTTCCAGCTCTACCTTTTAGGTTCAGTTGCTGCTTTGCCAAATGCTTGTTGTGACTGTATGGAGCATGTGTTTTGGCTCTTTATGCTTTTTGGTGCTAACAGGAAAATGAGAGAATAAAAATCAACCAAAGCAAATTTCAGGACCACAAAACAAAACACAGGTTAAGAAAATGCAGACTTTGGTCACCATTATCTGGTCAACCCATTTCACATAACAATCATTTTCACTCAGCATAAAAATATTGATTTAGCACTTGAATGGATATTTGGCTGAACACTGGATATGAAATATAATCACATCAGATGTGTTCTGTTTATTTATTGTCAAATCAGGACAATCTGGGGAAAGCAAAGGTGCAGAAGTGGATGTGATTGTGTGTACATAAAAATGCTTTGAATATAGAACAAAGTCACATGAAGAGCATGACTAAATCTCCATAATGCTCTGTATCTGCCTTCATCAGCTTCTGCACCTGTTTCATTCATCCTCCTGCACCTGACTCTGATTAAAGAATCGCAGCACTTCATTGACCAGCCTTTTGACCAAGAAGGCTGACCTAGATTAGCTAAGGGGTGAGGGGTTATGGCTGAAAGCTAACAATGAGCCAAACGAATAGCTTTGAAAACTAAAGTTATTTCTATAATCTGTAAAATATGTAAAAAAAAATTTAAACTACATTAATGTGTGCTATAGACAATATACAGGCCACAAAACAATCATTGTAACATGTTGTTTATATAATTTAAACAAAGGCTATTGAGAGCTTTAGTACGGTGGCCCAAAGGTGTCAGGTCAAATACAGAAGCCGCAACACAAATAGAAAACCACAACGGAAGTGACGCAACATAAGTTTTTTTTTGTTTTCAGAACTTTCAATAAAGACGGTAACTGTAATTAACAACTCAAGGAGTTTGTGGAGACGGTTTAAACAATTTTGCCAAAGCATAGAATATAGTTGAAGTTACAGCGTCCAATTCGGGAGTTTCTGAGCGTATTGTATTTGTATTTGGGTTATGGCTTTTGTATTTGACCTGACACCTTCGGGTCACTGTACTTTAGAGATCTAAAGTAGCTTTTTCACCCTGTTTAGGTGGCAGCTGGTTCTATATTTAACCCAATAACGCCGATTGTGTGGACACAACATATTTCAAATGCCTCGCTGTTCCAACAACATTTACCGTAATAACCCAATGTTGGGTATGAAGCACAATTTCTCAGCTTTCAGAAACAGTTGGAATTTTTTCTGATAGGACAAATGGTCACGTAATTACAGCAATTCAAAGTGCGTTCAGACATCTCAGCGGTGATATGTTTGGTATTAACCAGCTGTTCACAGCAGGTAAGGGCAGGTCACTGGTGCATCAGCGGCGAGCGCCCGGAGTTATATGGTTAACTTGCAAACATCAGAGTTTCTCTCAATCTTCTCACTAAAGTCGGGGCAGGAGAGAATTAATTAATTATCAAAAGTGTTTCAGCTATGAAAACAGATCTTTGTGATTTTATTCAGACCTGTTGAGCTTTGATAAACTGACTTTGATGACTGACCTACTGCCAAAACATTAATTTCATAACTTCAATATCCTGCCAACGGATATAAATGAATTCAAGAGCGCTCTTGACAGGGCTATGGATCAGAGCCACCTAATACTGGACTTATATAGCAATGTTTAAATCTGCAATTATGCTTCAGCTGTTTTACACACACACGCAGACACGCAAACACCATTGTCTTTCAGCTTGTTTACAGACCCTTCTCTTAGCCAGCTACCACGGTTTAAATATCAAGTCGGCACGACTTGGACATTGAATGATTGTCCCGTCTCCGAATCTGTCAAGCATGGCGGCTGTAAATTCATCACAAGTTTTTTGGGCTTTGTTTCGGTGCTGCTTGGCATGCTCTTTGCTTTTGGATTGGAGTGTCTGTGTTTGCTCCAGAGAGAGAATTAGAGATCAGAGAGAAGCATTTCTGCACCTGTATCCCCTTCACGTCTCATCTCATCTTTCTCTCTTGCCATCACTCACCCTCTCTCTTCATCATATCGCCTCTTGGGTACACTTGTGATGTTTTATTTGCATGCTGTGAATTAAAACTGCACGAGGGAAGATATGTTTTGTAGGTCTGTATAAAAACACACCTGTGTCATAAGACTGAACACAAAATAAAAAGAAATTCTGATGTCGAGGAGAGACCGGTTTCTGCAAAGAAGAATTGAAGAATCAAAACGTAGCAATTAGTCTGTCTCTTGTAGGAAGTACCATATAACGATTCAAAATATCATGTCATCTTTGACCTCTCCATCAAGGTCAATAGATTGATTTGATAATAATGCTAATTAGAGCTATGTTTCATATCGCCATTTTGTATTGACAGCATGTCGGCATATAGGGAATGACATATGGGGATTCCAAAATTATGCTTAAAATTCTACTGCCTTTGTTTGTATTGGCAACATTTAGGAAATGGTACTTGTATTTCATCATGATTTAAGGATGATTTTGAAATCAGCTGGCATGATTTGGTCAGACTGTGGAATCTGTGATTGTGTCAGATGTACCATACGGGTGCCTCGCTAGTTAGGTTGAAATTTTACACTTTTAAATTCCCCTTATTATTTTATTTCCCAGCATTTTTGAGCCCTCAGAACTTAATTTGTACAGGAAACAGCCACTTCGAGTGTCACAATGTGAAGGCATTTTTTTTTCACTGGAGACATTTTCTTTTCTCCTATAACCAGGTTTGAGCATAAGTATCACAGAATATATCATGTCATTTAAAACATACATGATTTACACTCCCCTCTAAAAGTACTGGAACAGTGAAGTCGGTCCCTTTAATTTTGCTGTTTGACATTAAGACATGAATATAAGACAAAAGATTAAAATCTCAACTTTAATTTCCAGGTATTTACATCTGGCTCTGATACACAGTTCAGAAGATAGCACCTTTTGTAGGAAGCCACCCATTTTTCTTATGATCAGAAGTATTGGAACATTGTGAGTGGCAGGTGTGCTTTGTTGTCCAGGTGTCTCCAGTTGGACCATTGATCATCCATCCATCCATCCATCCATTTTCTTTTGCTCATCCTTTTTCCAGCTGTCACAGGGTGAGAGGCAGAGTACACCTTGTACAGGTCGCCATCCTGTCGCAGCACTAACACAGAGAGGCAGACAGCCATTCACACTCACATTCATACCTATGGCCAATTTAGAATCACCAATTAACCCCACTAACTGAATGTCTTTGGACTGTGGGAGGAAAGTGGAGTATCCGGAGGAAATCCACATGAACATGGGGAGAAACTCCATACAGAAAGGCCCTGGCCAAGGCTGAATCGTAAAGAGAGAGCTGAGTGTGAAAGCAAAGCTGTTGATTTACTGGTCAATCTATGTCCCCACCCTCACCTATAGTCACGAGCTCAGGGGGAGTTACTAAAAGAACGAGATCACAGATACAAGTGGCGGAAATGAGCTTTTTAATTCCTCCAAAGAGTGGCTTGCCTCTCCCTTAGCGACAAGGTGAAGATTGCAGTCATTCGGGAGGGGCTCAAAGTAGAGTCGCTAATCCTACACATCGAAAAGAGCCAGTTGAGGTAGTTTGGGCATGTGACTGGGATGCCTCTTGGGTAAGGTGTTCCAGGCATGTCCTACCAGGAGGAGGCCCCGGGACAGACACAGGACCAGATGAGCTGGAGGAGGTCACTGGGGAGAGAGAGGTCTGGGCTTCTCTTCTTAGCCTGCTGCCCCCGGAACCGGGCCTCGGATAATGGGAAGAAATTGGAAGGATGGACTTTAAAGTAGTTCCTAAACTATATTTAGGTGTTGAGAATGTTTATCACATTTCTCCTTTCTTTTGAATTCTTGAGAATCTAGAACACTCTAATAGAACTCAGTCGGGGTATTGAGGGTGAACATAGCACTTGAGTGCTTTAAGTTTAGCTTATTTTTCATAGAGTTTAAATTTTTTATGTTTCATATTTATACTTTGAAAGTTTGCAACAAAACAGTTTCCCCCTATCCTTAGTCTGATTTTGAAATTACACTGTAGATATATTAGTTATATGTATACTCATATATACATTTCTGACACTTTTGAGACTAATTTCTCCCCATATCGTCACTATTTGAGGTTGCTGGTCGAAACATATAGCCAGTCAAAGGACTCGATTTTGCTCATCTTCCAGTTTGATTCCTTCTAATGTTTAAAAACTTCGAACATAATCATGTTGTGTTTACTAGTTTGATCAAACAACTTTTTCAAAACAACTTTTCAAAATTCTATAAACTGGAAAAAGGCCAGCATTTTATATTAAAAAAAAGTTCACACACTTACATGTAAGAAGTAAAGTCTCGACTCCATTTCCAGAGGCACGCGGTGTGGTTTCATTTAATCTCTGGGTAAACATCTAATGAGTATGCACCGCACAAATGATTTGTGCAAATCAAGAAAAGAAATTGGGTTTTGAAGGAATTCTGGTCTCGAAGTTTGCTCGGGGGAGCGGTTCCTTGTTATTATTTATGTTTCTTATTTGTTGTTCTGATATGCAAGGCTAGAAGTGCTGTTTGGTTTATGTATTTCTTTTAGCAGGCGTAAAACAATTCAAAATATCTTTCTTCTCACAGACTTCTGTCAGATGTAGAATCATTAGATTAATCCAGCTGTGACCCACAGCTGCTCCGTGTAAATAAACATCGACATCTATCTTTCTCTGATGTTTTGATGCGTTTTATCTGGATTAGTTCAGGAAAATTATCACCGGGTTTGTGCAATCACATAGTCTTTGCTCTCACATGAGCTGGATTAATGAAAATGCAAATACAAATCTTGGAAACCTGTTTATTTTAAAAAGCTTGTACATATACGGGATTTAAACACCAGTGCAATTACACTTGAATAGAAGGATATATTTACAGAAGCCTTTCATAATTTCTGCTCTCCTTTCCAGTGTCCAAATGGAGCATGGAAGACATCCTTCTTTCCTACTGTGGGAACAGCAATTTTAAGCCCTCCTTGTAATATTAAAAACAAGGATAACAAAAGACATGCAAATACAAGCAGATAAATATTACTGAAACCTGCCACAATTTTCTAATTAGTCCAAGCAAACTGTTGCAATTCAGCAACAGTTTTCCTCTTTGTCACTTCTGAGTGGCCCATAAAAAGATCTTTAATGCTCCAGTCTGCTTGCCATATCACATCAGGGGCTGGATCCCTGCATTTGCATAAAAAAACAAAAAGGCCACAGTGACTAAGTTGTTGCCTTTGAGCAGTACATCTCACCTTCAGCTGCTGCACAGCATCTGCTCAGTGTGTTGCAGAGTGTGTTTATAGAATAGCTGACAGGTGTGAATGGGTCCAGCAGAGTGACTGTGAAGCGGAGCGTCACTGACGTGCAGCATGTTCACTCAGCAGAACTTCCCTGGAAGAGAAATGTCAACCATAACAGGGAAAGTAAAATAAAATCCTTCATGCGCCAAAAGCCCGCTTGTTTTAAATACATAACCCACTCATCAGATGTGTCACAAGCTGTGTTTTTCATTGCTATTATTCACATCTTCCCTTTCGTATGTGACCAATAACAGAATTGCTTTAAAACAATGCATCTAGTTCTAACTTAAGTCTGCTTCATTACTCTAGCTTATGACTCTCCTGGGCTCGCACCTTACAACTATTTTTCTTGTGCAGCATCGCCTGTTTTGTCTGCAAGTCGCTTAGAGACCAAAAAAGATGTTTCTTCAATCAAAAGGCATCTGTCACGAGCAAAAAATACTACTGAGACAAGCGGACATGCCTGGGGAAAAACAGATAAACAACACAAAGTATGACTTAATAGATTCTGGTGAAATTTTGCAGTGTGGTTAAAAATTTTAAAGGACACAAATCTGTCCATCGTTGATTCACCAGTTCTGGTGATTAATGATGTGAGGCGTCAAAGAATGTCCCTCATTTTTTCTTTTCAGTTTAAAAATATATTTGAGGCAATTTAAAGAGAAACTTGCTTGTTTTATTTCAAACTAAGAGCTAAGAGCACTACACACTACATTTTTGAAACCTGATCATCTTAGTCTTAGAACAGATTTGCTTTCTGGTGTGCCTTGTGAGAATGGACCCATAAAGAATCATTGTCAGACTGCACCTCATCTCCTGCTCGCAGGAAATGTATTATTCAGTCTGTCTAGAGACTTTCTCCACTACCTCCTTTGCTGGCTTATTTCTCCTCGCATTCACAAGCCGCCAGCAAGGCGTTAGCGGTCATGGCTGCTCGTGGTTCGGCTTTTTGTAATTATCTCCGACACTGCTGTAAGGGTAGTAGTGTCAGCACAGGTAGCAAGAAAAAAAAAAAAAGTTTATCAAGAAAAAGGATCACAATTCTGGAAAAGCACAGTTCAATGCACAGCAGTTTTGTTTAGGTTTGATTTAGCCTGGCCTTAAACTGCAAATATTATAAATGCTATAAATGTAAGAAACACAAACTTGATTTGAGAAGACAGAAATAATTGAAAAAAAAAAAAGCAAATTATGCCAGTGCAGAAAAGGATATCCAAGGAAACTCCTCTATTCAAACCATCTACCCAGTCGTCCTTTCTCTCAACCATTTATCCAACTTGAGTTTGTGAGCAATGGAGGGACTGGGCCTGGATCCCCCTGCCAGCAGTCACAGGGGGAGACAAAATCACCAGTCAAACAAACAGATAACGCATAGCCTTACACACTCACATCAACCACTGTGGTCAGTTTAAATCTGTATTACTTTCATCCTGTCACTAGTTTCCATCTCTATTACACCAACTCTCTGCAAATCCTCCTTCAGTACATCCATGATTTCCGCATTGAACTGGGCTGGATTGCCCAATGGTACCTAAACTCAGCTGGTCACACTGCACTCTCACACTCATGTCTCTGCTTGTGCTGCATATCTTTTGACAGACGACAGAATGCATGTCTGTGCTTCTGTCAGAAAGACAGATGCAGCAGCGAAGCAGAGCAGATGAGTCTAGAGTACCAGTGTCAAACCGCTCGAAGGGAAACCATGGATGCACTCCAGCCAGGATTTGGGTTGGGTGAATGAATTGGTCCTTAAATGCACAGCAAGCTTGATGTAGGCGCCCACCTGAGAAAGGTATAAAGAGGGCCGAAGCATGAGGAAAAGAGGAACGCAGGGGAGGAGGGACGCCAGGTACTTCTATTACCACGACAGAAAGGTGATACACTGATTTACTTATGTTACTGTTTTGTAAATGGCTCTGCTGATGCTGTCACGACATCAATATTTACAATAATGCGACTCGGTGTGATTACCATTACTCTTACTGTTCAGCTGTGAAACTGGCTCCCAGTGCACTCAAAAATGGAAAAATAAAATCGCCTAATCAACAATGTCTATTACACTAATTTTGCTGTATTGTGCTTGTAAAATAACTTAGATCTAACATGTAAAACAAATGTAAGAAATGTATGTACTATGTACAGTACCAGTCAAAAGTTTAGACACGCTCACCCATTCATATGAATGGGTGAGCGTGTCTAAACCATTTTGTTCACGTTTGCGAAAGGGAGACAGGTGTAACAGTGAAGCTGCAGGGAGGTGGATGTAGTGAATGTAGATGAGTTGAAGTACTTGAGGTTAACCATCCAAAGCAACTGACAGTGCATAAGAGAGGTGAGGAAGAGAAATCAGGCAGGGTGGAGCAGGCGGAGATAAGTTTCAGGGGTGATTTGTGACAGAAAGATAACAGCAAGATTGAAAGGGAAGGTTTACAAGATGTTAGTGAGACCTGCTATGATGTATGGTTTGGAGACAATTACACTGACAAAAAGACAGGAGGCTGAGCTGGAGGTAGCAGAGCTAAAGATATTAAGATTTTCACTGGGAGTGAGCAGGATTGACAGGATTAGCAATGAGTACATCAGAGGGACAGCTCAGGTTGAACAGTTTGGAGACAAATTTGGAGAGATAAGGCTGAGACATCTCCAGAGGAGGGACAGTGGGTATACTGGAAAAAGGATTCTGACCATGTAGCTGCCAGGCAGGAGGAAAAGAGAAAGACCACAAGATTCATGGATGTTGTGAAGGAACAGAGGAGGATGCTAGATATGTTGAGATGGAGGCAGAGGATCTGCTGTGGTGATCCCCAAAGGGAGCAGCTTAAAGTAGAAGTTGTGAACATAAATATTACAGCATTACTGTGGGAAAGGAAGGTCCACAGGCGAGACAGCGAGAATCACTCAAAGCCTGCTCCACCGGCAATGGGTAAGGAGCTTACATTTTGAAAGCATAAAGAAAGTTTTTACACAGAAATGGGATTAATTTCATCATACAGCAGAGAAGCATTGTGGTATAGAAAATCTGAGCTCCTTTATATTTTCAGAAAATTACCCAGGGAAAAGAGAGTCACACACAATCTGTGTGTTTTTTTGTTTTGGCAGTTATCCAGCGCAATGCCTAGTGAGCCTCGCTGATCTTTGCTTCTCCTCTTGTTCTGTTTTGGAATCTACTTTGCTTAAATCTTAATCAGTCAAACAAAAAACAGTTCTGTCATGCTCATTAGAGTCAAAAGTAGACTGTTATTTCCATCTGCAGTAATGTATATTTGGTACTATGGCTCGCTATATATACAGAAATAAATCAGGAGGCATTAGACATATTGCCAGAGGTATTCACTCATCCATTCAAATCATTGAATTCAGGTGTTCCAGTCACTTCTATGGCCACAGGCATATAAAACCAAGCACCTGCTTCTACAAACATTTGTGAAAGAATGGGTCGCTCTCAGGAGCTCAGTGAATTCCAACATGGTATTGTTGGATGCAGTGGAGTCTGTCTGACAGCACTGTGCCAAGTGTAAAGTTTGGTGGAGGGGGGATTATGGTGTCAGGTTGTTTTTCAGAAGTTGGGCTTGGCCCCTTAGTTCCAGTGAAGGAATTAGAGCAGAGACTGTGAGCCAGGCCTTCTCATCCAACATCGGTGTCTGACCTCACAAATGTGCTTCTGGAAGAATGGTCAAAAATGACCATAAACACACTCTTAAACCTTCCCAGAAGAGCCGATGGTGTTATAGCTGCAAAGGGTGGGCCAACATATTATCAAACCCTATGGATTAAGAATGGGATGTGACTCAAGTTCAAATGCATGAAGGCACACAAGCAAATACTTTTCGCAATATATTGTACAATGTCAAACATGGCATGAAAAGCTGGAGCTGAGGTGGCGGTGGTTTACAAAAAGGCTAGCAGATGCACAGCAACTATAGGTGTGCCAAAGCAGCTTATATAGCACACTCTGTATTAGCAGAAGGGTATCACCTGAGCCATCGGCTGATGTGGGCTGACCTGAGCTTGTCTTTGTGATTTGCCAGAACTAAGATTATGTTTAGATTTGGGTGTTTTGAGAGATGAAGCTGATAAGCACCTTCGCTGTTTGAAGGTGAACAACTTTTTTTCCCCCTTGTGCAGCGCACCCCAAACTTTGAATTTTTCAAGCACGCGATGACAGCGTGTAGGATGGCTCTGTTTGTCCCTCGTGTACAGTATGCACTTGTCTTATGAAATAGATGTGCCAAGTGTTTTTCATTTTAACCAATATATTTCAGTCAGTTAGAAAGATACAGCTCAAAATCTAGGGAATGCCATCGTCTATATATTCACTCTTCACCACAAGCTAGAAGGAAAAACAGGAGACCTGGAACTGAGTAATATTGTTTGTATTCAAACTGTGCTTGAGACTAAACAATTCCATTTCCAGGTAGCCTGCATTTACATTTTCTGCACTGGGCTGTGCAGCTGGAAACATTTTGACTTTGTTGTAATCCTCAAGTCTTGCCTAGTACAATGTTTAAACCTTTGCTCAGGCTCTTTAGAATGATTCAGACTCTTTAGTATGACTGATGAAACTTTAAACAAAAAGAAAACAAGGAGACGCCACACACGCTGTCAAAGAGGTAAAAAAAAAAAAAGAAAATCAGTGAAACAGACTGTAATTCAGACTGTCAACTAAAAAATGATTTGACCCAACTTAGTCTTCATAATATATACTCCCCATAAGCTTTGTCAGGTTCAAGCCAAAACAGCACTTAGGGAACTGTGTGCCAGTATTTCAAACATTTCGTTGGCCATGTGTCTACACTTCTCTGCTTTGATCATTTTCGTGCCAGGGTTCCAATGAACACCCTGCTGTTTCCGTCAGCTCTATGATGCGAAGGGCTAATTTTCTTTTCAACTTCAGCGAAGATGTCTTGTGGGAACGGCTCAAGCTGCTACAACTTCAGTCTTCATTAAAGAGGTTGTTGCAGAAGTGTGCGTAATTGGATACCAGTCCTGTGTGTTACATGGAGCATATATGCTTCATGTAACACAGAGACATTTGAAAGACCAGTGCACTATACAAAAAAAAAAAAGAAAAAGATTGTATAAGATAACTGCTTGTCATAGCTCCAGCATCCAAAACTCAAGATTTTTCACTGGTTAAAAAAAACAGAAGTGTTAGTCAGTAAGTCAAATTTTTGAGATAACCTGAAATTTCGACTTAGCTCTTTCTGGCAAACAAAAAAACAAAAAAAACAGGAAAACAAACAAACAAACAAACAGGCAAACCCTGAGGCAGAACCACACAGCCGTTGTTTTGAGTGTGTCCAATACAAAGGGCACTTGGTTTGTTTTAAAGGCATGCTGAAGACAGGCCTTGAGGCAGGAGTGTATGCAAATAAAAAAAGTGGTATTTTAACAAAAATCCTACTATAAGAAAAGTAAAAACACTATAGGAAAACCAACCAACATATAAAGAAACAACAAAGATCAACTCCATTTCTATACTTGCTATGCTTTCTCGTAATCACCAGGACCATACCACTTATGTGTGTATGGAATTGCTGTTCAGGTTACAAATAAGCATAAGTATAATCCTGCTGGATATGGGTACCTATAGTATACAAACTATTCATTACTATCCAAAGAATGTCAAAGGCTACAGCAAACCCATTCGTCAGTTTTCCCCTACTGCCTCTGTGCCCCAGTTACCAACTGTTCAAGACCTAATCATGCAAACCTCTTCACAGCCACTGATTAACGACTGAATCCCAGGAACAAAAGTATGTTCAACAGGATATCATTGTGTTTTCTGGCTTCAATCACCCTAACATCAAGCTAAGCAATCTCACACAAAGGTGGTTATCAATTGGATAAGCCAGTCGAAGCTAGATTGGGAAACCATGAACGGGGTGGCATTAGTAGCATGTGACTAATCACAAACATGGATAAGTGCACTGGCAGCAGAGTGGATGATTTTTACAAAGGAAGATAAAACTAGACTCAAAAAAATAGACTCAAAACAGATGCTGCACTCAGAAGCAGCGGGATGAGTGCATGTAAGAGGAAAATAAATGTATAGTAGATTAGCATTAAAAAGCTCTTTATGAATCCCACCGCACACCTCACCACTGACTGTTCATAAAACCAACCTGTGCTTTTTTTTTTCCTTTTACTTCGCATCAGAGTGTTAGGAGATTTCTTAATGAAGCTTTGCTACAGCAAATTATATGCTTAATTATACTGTTGGAATTATACAACTGAAATAAGGTTTTTTTCTCTGGGATTCATTTGTCAAGGAAGACTGATAATTGCTTTACATTTTACCCCTCAAAGATCTTAATAACTACCAATGCCATATTAGGTATAAATATCCATGTTATTGAGAAAATAATCTGTCCATCTTCAGATTAGAAGCCTGGAATTAAAATAGAGATGTTTTGGCACCCATTCACCCTTTTTCAGCTGCTAATCCAGGTTGAAGGTGATGGGAGCAGCAGTCTAAGCAGAGATGCCTAGACTTCCCCATCTCCAGCCACCTCCTCCATCCCACCTAGGAGACATCCAGGAGGCATACCGGTCAGATGCTGGAATTACCTTAACTGACTCCTTTTGATGTGGAGGAGTAGTAGCGCTAATTTGAAACCCCTCCCAAATGTCCAAGCTCCTCAACTTGTCACTAGGGGACCGCCCAGCCACAATTTGGAGGAAGCTCATTTCTGCAGCTTGAATCCTCAGGCTCATTCTTTAGGTCATTATCCACAACTCATAGCCATTGGTTAGGGTGGGAATGTAGATCGCCTAGTAAATTAACAGCTTCTCTTTCACGCTCAGCTCTGTCTTTACCAAAACAGATCAATACAGCATCCACATCACTGCACCAATCTGTCAGTCTAATGCTCCCTTATTCCCTTGTAAAGAAGCTACCAAGCTACTTAAATTGCTCCACTCCTCCTGCAAAAAAGCAATCAAGATCCTGAGACCATCAAACCCAACACTCTCCACCTGTTGGCTGCATATAGAAATTGTGCCCATAAAAATTATGAACAGTCATGACAAAGGGCAGCTCTAGAGTAGTTCAGCACTCACAGATGTGTTTTCATATTTAACCAGTCATATATATAAAAATGGCATAAATAAAAAAAATCCAGGTTCTGTAGGTTTTGTGGGCTGCCTACAAACTGTTATGAACCAAAACTTTATAATTTACTGTGCTGCTTACTGACAACATTTCACTTCTCTTGCAGTGAACTGCCTGCTCTTTACACTCCATTTTCATCCTCAGTCTGGCATTGTCTCTATCCATTTTCCATGTGTCTAGGGGGATTTTGAATGGTGCAATGATGTGTGACCATGCTGAAATCATGGTTTTTATTTCTCGACAACAGCGTCAGTTACTACCACTGATTAGCTAAAGGTTAGTCCTCCTAGGACCGTTGTGGACTGATCAAATTTTTAACCAACAAACTATTATCACATGTCACAATGTGACACCAACTAATCCAGTAACCTGACTGAGAGCTTTGGCTTTTAGGTCTTAAAATACACTTGGCACTTAGAAGGTTAATAACTGGAAAGGATACACTCCTCCACAAAATGGATCGCTTTTAAGATTTTGGCTATATTCTATAGCGCTGTGAAAAGTATTAAATCGTGATTTCATTTATTAAGGGACTAACACTATCCAAATCTGCAGGGGCCTGTGTGAAAAAAGTAATTGTGTTTAATTTCAATGGCCACACCCAGGCCTGATTACTGTCAGATCTGTTGAATTAAGAAATAACTTACATAGAACCTGTCTGACAAAGTGAACTAGGGTAAAAGATCTAAAAATCACATTATGGCACAATCTAAGGAAACAGCAGAAACAAAGTCAGTGACATCTGTCAGTCTGGAAAGGGTTACAAAGCCATTTCTAAGGCTTTGGGACTCCAGTGAACCACAGTGAGAGCCGTTATCCACACATGGAGAAAACTTGGAGCAGTGGTGAACCTTCCCAGGAGTGGCCGGCCTACCAAAATTACTCAACGACCTCATCAACAGCTCATCCAGGAGGTCACAAAAGAACCCAAAACAACATCTAAAGAACTGCAGGCCACTCACTTGCCTCAGTTACGGTCAGAGTTCATGATTCAACAATAAGAAAGAGACTGGGGAAAAATGGCCTCCATGGGAGAGTTCCAAGGAGAAAACCACAGCTGACCAAAAAGAACACAAAGGCTTTGCCAAAAAAACATCTCGATGGTCCCCGAAACTTTTGGGAAAATATTCTGTGAACTGACAAGAGAAAAACTGAACTTTTTGGAAGGTTTGAGTCCAGTAGCAAGACAATGATCCAAAACACATCAGCAAGTCCACCTCTGAATTGCCCACAAAACTACTTAAACTCATGCTTAAACCCAATTGAGATGTTTTGGCATAACCATAAACATTCACTGATGAACCTCGTCGTGCTCGGAAACCCTCTAATGTCGCTGAATTACAGCAATTTTGCAAAGAAGAGTGATGTGAAAGATTCACTGCCAATTATCACAAACACTTGCTGTTCTTGCTGACAGGGGTGGCACAACCAGTTATTAGGTTTAGGGGCAATTACTTTTTCACGCAGGGCCATGAAGATTTGGAGAGCTTTGTTTCCTTAACAACTGAAATCATCATTTAAAAACTGCATTTTGGATTTATTCTGGTTATCTTTGTCTAAATTGAAAATTTATTTGATAATCTGAAACATGTAAGTGTGACAAATACACAAAAAACTAAGAAATGGTTCAAATACTTATTTTACAACATTGTATCCCTATTTGGACAGGTCACTGTGGGCCTCCTGTGTCCATCAGTGATGTTTTATTTGTCCTTGTTCTGAGTGATTTACTAAAATTTTATTTTTTAAATCATCCATTTCAGTCGTCTGTGACTAATGTAGCACAAAATTTGATATGTAAAATGACACAAACAAGACACTTAAGAGAAACAAGTATCACTAAAGTATTATTTTTACTGCAGCTTTGAAATTGTGCGAGCTAAGAACGCAGGCACAATTTTAAGATAACATGCACACTTTAAAAGCTACATTAGTCATTATAATCAAGTCTACATCCATGTTGTGATAAAGCTTTATTAGCTTAAGTGCTTATGAGCACAGTAAGTTTACATAAGCTAAAGTCTAAGTATGGGCAATGACTCAGATTCAGCTATTAGCAGATAAGCTTATCTAATGCTACTTGCCCATGGAAGTGAGTGTATAACAGTCTCTTAGTGTTAAAGAGAGAAGCAGTTTGAATGTTTTTTTCTACCCTCCTAAGTGCATTTTGGTGTAACAATAGATATTCACGTCATCATTTCCCAACACTCTTACTCAAAAACCCACACATACATACACAAATGTCTAATGTCTTCCCTCGTCCTTTCTTTCCATTGAGGATGGATGGATGGATGGATGGATGGATGGTTGGAATAATGAAAGGAGGCTATGATAGCTCTAAATTTAGATGTAAAAACTGTGAAACTAGAAAAGAAAGTCTCTGCTCCATTATAAAAAAACAAACCCAACCAAGAAAGGAGGACTTAAAAGCCATAAAATGTTGATTGATTATTAGCTCCTGAGACTGCACTGAAAAAGGGCTGCAATACTTTGTAGTATTTTCATTTGTGTGTGCTCACTAGTGTAGTTACTGTTAAACATGTTTTTGTGACTAATGACTCTTTAGTAATTACTGAGAGTCATTAGAAGCCACGACTGATTTAAAAATATATGTTTCTACAACAATGGCAACAGAATTTCTTTGCTCATAATACAACATTAGCCACTATTTTTAGTGTCCATTAACAGTGGTATATGTGTGTTTATGTGTGCACAGTTGCACAATGTGTGGGTTTGTGGAATTGATACATTGCATTAATTCATAATGACCTCTTAGGCTGAGTACGGGAGTTTTGGCAATGAACTACTCCAAGTTTTGAAGTTTTGGAGAGCCACAATCCTCCTCCATAAATGACTCTGCAGTCCTGCTGTAGCTCAGCCTCATGCATTGGTAAAGAGCTGAAAATTGCAGAAAGTTGTCCAAATAAAATGCAAATTAAAACATCTAGTCCTGGCATCATCTTTTGTACATGGAGGAAATGTTGGTTTGGATTTTTGCACTAGTTAAGGCTGTCCCTTTGATGCTGCTGACCAGTGGATTAAATATTAGTTTAGATGGGATGGTATCACAGACTAAAAAGAAGATAAGAGGCCACTCTCACAATGCAGCATTTTAGCTTTACAAGAAAGGCTGTAAGGAAATGAGATATCTACATTTTTAGTGCCTGAGCGCCGATAGTGCACAAGTCCTGTTGTGTCTGCTCCTATTATTATTATTACTGACAAAATTAATTGCTTATTTGAGGGCCTAAACATGCTCATAAACCTCATGGAATTTTGCACAAGTAAGGTCTGGTGACATTTATGTATTTTACGGGTCTTGCACATGGGTGGAGCAAAAGTCAATCCCCACTGCTGTGTTTCTCATACATGTATGAAATTTGGTACATAGCCTGTAACATAATAAAATACACAAAAAAATGCACTTGGAGCTATCCCCTAAACCCAACAGGAAGTCCGACTCCTCTTAGGGTTTCACAGGGATCAACTTCATATTTGGGCAGTCTCAAGAACAGACTTTGATCAATTCTGAAGCTTAAATTATTGGCAAATTTTAATCATTCACCATGAAATTTTTTATTTGCATTCCTTTGCACATACAGTATTTTATCCAATCTGGTCCAAACTTCTCACACACCTTTGACGTGACAAAGCATCTCATGTTTTATGAGTCATATAGGTGGATGTGGTGAAATAGTTCCATAACCCCACCATTTCAGTTTTCAATGAAGCAGTGCCGAGGCTACGTTTCATCTACAGCTTAAAATTGGTAACCTCATGTTATGTCCCAAAGTGGAAACTAACCTCAGTCGTCAATCTTGGTAAGGCTAAATTGCGGAGCTTTTAAGTTTTCATCAAAGGGCGTGTCTGTGGTGGCACACAGACATGGATTATGGATTATCTTGGCTCAGCACAGCATGCTGAAAATTCCAAAACTGTTGATTACGAAACTGCCATTAGAGCACATTCGGTGATTTCTGACCTAACTGTAAACTATAGATTAAAAGCATTTAAGTATCAGAAATGTGTTTTCCCTGATGATGGGTGAAAGCCTGCACCCTTCTCCAGAGCTGAATCAAAGTGTTAACCTCTATCCTTACCCAGAGCCTACCGGGCATACGCATGCATGCAACATCAAACATCTCACATTCACATATGAACTGTCATTAAATTTTAAGACAAAACACACTTCAGTTTTTTTATATTGTATTTTCTTTTTAAGAAAGACCATAGGAGGAGGGAGACCTTCCCAGTAATAGGTCTTTTCAGGATTCTTAAATGACTTGTATTAATAGTAGATAGTAAATCATGAAAAATGCATGATTTAACACTTCTTTACAGCTAGCGTGAATGGCCTATGAATTCATCACAGGGGGGGGGCTATCCCAGCTGTCATAAGGCAAGATGCAGGGTACATCCTGAACAGGTTGCCAGCCTTTCGCAGGGCTAACACAGAGAGACAGACAACCTTTCACACTCATGTTCATGCCTATGGGCAATTTAGAGTAGCCAATTAACCTAACCCCAGTAACTGCATGTCTTTGGAAACCGGAGTACCCGGAGGAAACCCACACAAGCACGGGGAGAACATGCAAACTCCACACAGAGAGAGGGGGAGGCCTGGGCCAACGTGGAATCGAACTCGGACCTTTCAGATGTTATTCTAACTGTGAGGCAGCAGTGCCGCCTATGTGGGCTTTCAAAATCAATTGATTTTAAGTTGACTCAGTCTGGTTTCATAGATTTGCGTCTGAACTTTCTGGACCCCCAGAAAGGGTAGAATAGATTAGGATGCCTGATGGCAGATAAACAGCGTTTGTGTTGAGCATGTGTGCATGTTTTAGTGTCCAAGTTGAGAATGAATGATGGCAGGCAAATGATTGGACATTACTGGTGTTTTGTTTTCATTTGCTCTAATGGATTGAAAGGGCCCAGTTTGCGTACACACACATACAGACTTGAGCCCCAATCAAAATGCCAGATTTATTTAGCCTTCATTAGTTGCAAATACCCTTCCAAGAGATGTGACTCAACATGTTTGGGAACTGTGGGCGGGTGAATGACTTTTTGTGATAGGCAAGGAAGCAAGGCAAGTCAGAAAGATTTTAATTTGGCAGCATGATGAGTGTGAGTACACTGATAATGGCTGATTATGAAAGAAGAAAATGATGATAAAAATTTATTTTTTTTTTAATTTTTTATAGTTGCCGGAGAACTTTCTTAGTCCGTGCTTGCTTTAAGATGAAATCACAATAAAAGACAAAAGGACCTTTTTTTTAAACAGGCCCTTTCAAACAAGATCAGTCACCCACAACATAAAAACCACTGACTAGTGAACTTCAAAGCAATGTTCTGCTGCATGCTCATAATGTAAAGCCTTGTGACTAGACACACCCTAGTACATACCCTGCTTTACATTATATTTTACACTAGGTGGCATCATAATTTACATTTACATTTACATTTTACTGCAATCTCTAAAGGAACACAAGACTGAGAACTGGAGATGCTCACGCAATGCCTCCACTTTCTGCATGGTGTAATGAGGCTAGAATGGGTACATGCTGGTTCATAAACTAGTAGAGGCGAACAGGGGATTTTCTACTTCTTTATTCTGATTTCATACTTTTCTGCTCGCTGCCTGCAGAAAGATGAAAACAAAACATTTATCGAATCAGTTGTCCTCCTTTATTCATTAATTCTTTGATTTGTCAGAAAGTACCTAGTTAACTAGATTTACATATCAATATGAATATAATGGAGATTTGAAAAATTTCCCCAGAAACTGAGCAATGTACTAAGAAGTGAGATTAAGCTGACAAAGTCAGAGTTTTCTATAGCATGAAAGTTGCTCTCTTTTTCCCTGGCTAAATCACAATGTTAACTTATGCTGAATATATAACCAGGTTGGGAGCATGTTACGTGTTTTGGTTTAAAATCAGCTGGAAATGGCATGTTTTCCCCGATTCTTTTATTTACTGCCTAATATAGATTCTCTGCAGGGGGAATATATATTAGATGTGCAAGTTGTTAACCCCAGCTATAAAGTTAGACCAGCACAATCTGTGCATCGCATTGTCACTGGAATTTACAGTTGGTGAGACAGAAAATGTATAAATGTATTAATACTTGATTCTCATGCTAAGTGCATGCATACACTGCTTGAACTGCAGCTACTAGACCACAGAACACACACACCTAGAAGTCAATTTCACTTTGATCTGCGAGCAACCTACAGCCATTTCAATGTCTCCTTTATTAAATTGTTTAATGTTTAAATGCATCCAGTTTAAAGTTTCAGACCTCTAATATGCAGCCGTAACCTTAGAAATAACCTGCAGCACTGACGGCACAATCAGCATAAAAAAAAAGGCTAATTAACTCAAATTATAATGTTTATGTTTCCACTCTGGGTGCTACAGCATTAATTCCCTGTCTTTTTTGCAGCAGTATTGCATTTTGTTATATTTTTAATGTTCTTGATAAATTTTTACCATTACTTTATCATCATCATCTGATAGCTGGAGTAGGTGGCACTCACTCATGTGCGGAAGAAAAGTCAAATGACCCACAAATGCCCATTTTTTAAATTTATTTTTTTAATAAATTTTTTCAAATTAATTTAATTGTAATGCCAGCGTGTCTTGGGTCTACTCCATGGCCGCCCCCATTAGTACAGGCCCAAAACACCTCACCCTAAGAGGCACCTGAACCACCTCAATTGGCTCCCTTCAATGTGGTGGAGTAGCAGCTCTGCCCCTCTGAAATGATTGTACTGTTTGTGTAACCAGTGGCTTCTTCTTTCTTTCTCTGCGTTGTGTTGAATAATGATGGGCCGGACAATCGATGTATTTTGGAGGGAATCTCCGTTTAATTGCTGACAAAGTTGTAATGAACTAACATTCCAGTTGGATCCCTCTAAGCCCCTACACAAACCAAACACACAAAGACATTATTGTCTATTACTGTTGGTTTACAGTTACTAAACTTTCTAAACTTTCACTCACAGGAAAAGGGGGAGGTGCGAGACTGCTCCTTATGAAGGAGTTGTTCCAGAAAACCAAACGTAGGGGCACAGAAGACAATAACATATGAAAGGTTCCGCACACCAACCGGAGTTATGCAAACACACATCAGGTAAACTAGAACAAATACATTTTGTGAAATTCTACATAAATAAACATGAAAATAACAGATAGAGACAACTGTAAAGACTATTAACAAAGAATTGGCATTGCTATATTTGCCTTGTCTCTAAGCGAGAGGCCAGCCACCCTCTGGAGGAAGCTCATTTCCACTGCTTGCATCTATGATCTCGTTCCTTCGGTCACTACCTCGTCATCTCCCTCGTCCCCAGACTCTGCTTCCTCTACAGAAAGCATGGGATTAAGGAGGTCCTTGAAGTAGTCCTTATTCCTTATTATAATAATTATTAACATGAACACAGAGAAGGTGTGCAGAGACAGTAACAGATAGAAAGCATGGAGAGAGGGGAAAGTACAAAAATGAGAGACAGAAGACAAAGAATGACATGCAATAGTTTGGCAGCGACTGAAAGAGGGATGAGGACAGGCCCCACTGCTGTCATGCTTTTCGGGCTTTTCTTGTTGTTTTAGTTTCCTTTTTTCTTTATTTGTTCCTTTTGAAGGTGGATCTTTTTACCCATTTCCTCTGAATTTCCAAGTCTGTTTCTGATGTTTGTGTGTGCTCTGGTTGTCCTTTTGATGTAGTTGTTTTCTGTATTTATTTATTTTTTGCATTTTTGGTTGCTTTACTTTGTATCTTGGTCTTTTTCCCCATCTTTTTGACTGCCTGCCCCACCACAATTCATTGCATTTTTATGATCCAGTGTCATTTTTTAATCTGTCTGCATTCCTTGTTGCACTTCTGTCAACCAGCACCCACTCCTGCACGTTTTCTTGTGTCTCAGTATTTCCCTTTTTCCAGTTTTTCTTTTTTTTTCCATATTCTTGTTTGATTTCCAACCTTTCAATTTTTTAAAATAAGTTACATTAAAGTTTTCTTTTGTTTTTTGTTTTTTTTAACATAACCTCCAGACTCCGTGTGCTGCATTTGGTCCTTGGATTCTGTTTTCTCTCTCTGTGTGTGTTAATGCCATTTGGTGAATGTTCTTTGGTGAATGTAGTGTGACTCATTAAGTAGGCCTCCTGGCATTTTTTGTCATAAAATGGGTATATTTAAAACAAAGCACAATGTTCCCCCTAAACTATAACAAGTAGAAAATCCTGTAGGAAAATGTCCAGCCATCAGTTTGTGGCCTGAAGCTTAAGAGCACTTCGGGACAATGCAGGACAAAGATCCAAAACATACCAGCAAGTCCACCTCTGAATGGCTAAGAAAGGTTTTGGAGTGGCCTAGCAAAAGGACTTGAATCAGATTGAGATGCTTTTTCCAAGACCTTAAACAGGCCGTTCAGGCTCAAAAACTCACCAGTGTGGCTTAATTAAAACAATTCTGCAAAAAAAGAGTGGGACAATTTTTCTCCACAGTGACGTGAAAGACTCGTTATTTTTTTTATTTCCATCAATAAACAAAATCATCATTTAAAAACTATATTTTGCACTTACTCAGGTTATCGCTGTCTAATATTAAAGTTTGTCTGATGGTGTGAAACACATAGGTGAGACAAATATGCAGAAAACTAAGAAATCAGGAAGGCAGCAAATACTGTTTCACAGCATTGTAACTAGTGAGTGAGTGAAAACTGAACAAATTAGCTAGTTTAAAAAAAGAGCAGAAAAAAAAGGGGGAAAGAAAGTGTAAAACACAACGGTGCAAATGGGATGAGAATCTCAGTCTCCTGAACACGAACACTAACACCTTCTATCTAATGATGACACTGTCAAAGCATTATTGTCTCATCAGAAGACTCTGACACTCAGAACCTGTAGTAACCATGATTCTGTGGTTCCGGGTCATCAGAGCCACACCTTTCTTTATTGGAAAGAAAAGTTTCAAGCCTAATTAGAAAGGCACCACCTGATATACTTGTGATCTATCACTCTCCAGACTGAGTTTACAAAAATTAAAAATTCATGAAAATCATAACTACCTCTTAAAATGATACTGTATGCTTTGTATTAAGGTTGTAGTGGTGGTGAGGACAGCATATAGTCCCCCACAATGGTTTATTGACAGAACAAAAAAGTGTCCGCTGAGACGGTTTAGAAAAAGCAGTGTTGAAGACGCGGTTATAGAACAAATTATCCTCACACAGAATATCTCAAGGCATTCCAGATTTATTATTTTCAGCTCTCCTACTCAGAATAAAAGCCTCAATGGGGCATTTGCACATTTGAGGCACTGCAAGGATCGAATGTCACCAGTTTATTAAGTCACAGTGAGATAAGCGTGCTGGCAAATGAAAATGTTAGACCCCAAAGTGAATTGCCTCTTTGAAAGGGAGCTTAAACCGAATCTTTGGTATCATAGTGAGCCAAAAGATAATTTTCCAATAAAGGGGACAATTCGTACAACTCCTCGTTTCAATCAGACACACTCACCTCCGTATCAGACAAACTCCATGGGAATATGGGAAGACACAGGCGTCCTAGGGCAAAGGAAATAAAATCCTCCAGAGAGAGAGTGCCATCAACCCGCTGTCACATCACCACAGTGAAATACACTTATATTCATATTATTAGACACCAGTGGGGGGTTTGATTTAGATACACATTATCTGTAATAAGTTTACAGAAAGAGTACAAGCAGACGTGGCACTCATCTGCTGCCATGAATATAAGGTGCACAATTATGAAACAAATACATAAATACAGACACTGACTCACATTTGCTAAATACTTGTTTCTGATTGGCGTACTTTTCTTTTAATACCAATTAAAAGTGTTGTATTGAGAGGCACATTATAAGCTTTTTCTCAGGTTTGACTTTCCCCTCGTCACCTTGTCAGGCCTCTCAACACTGTTACCATGAAAACAACTCCAACAGTGACAGCCTTGACAGCTTAATTAAAAAAATCTTTGATATTTCTGCTTCAGTTTCTGAGAACACTACATGCTCCTCATGAGAGATAAATAAGGAGTATAAGACAGATTCATATTAACTTCTGTTTAAACCATAGGAGTATATTTACAGTGCAAGCTTGTGTATGTGGATTAGTCATGCTGTGTGCACATAAATCCATTCGCACCGTCAAAACGTAGGAACCCACCTCTCATTTAGTGGCAAAAATAAATAATGATGGAAATCATTCATTTTTCTAAGGTGAATGGCTCCATAGTGTAGTGCTTACACATTCTCCTAACAAGGGAAAGATCTCAGGAAAAGACACAGATTCCTTTGGGGTCTGCGTGACGATGGGCATCCGGGACAAAAATCTGCCAAATCATACATGCAGAACTACCCGCTGTGGTGACCACTTGTGAATAAGGGAGCAGCTGAAAGTTGCTTTATTTTTAAGGTGGAGATTTGTTGAAAGGTTTCATAATTCAGAGGGAATCAGGTCAGTCAACCCAAAGGTTAAAAATGTGGATATTATGCCCTCGCGTGTCCACGATTTTGAACGACTGTTCGAACTTGTCTTGCCAGAGTGCAGTTCATGAATAAAGCTTCATACAATTCCTCAACCGCCTCAAGAGCAGCAATGCAGTTTGCCATCAGCAGCAGTTTCAAACAAAGCACCGTGACAAAGTGGAGAAAAAGAAGCGAGGATCCCCTGAGGTCGAGCTTTCAGCCACCTGTTTTAACACTGCTTTTTTCAAGCAGGGTAAAGCTAGAGCTTCGATGAAAATACACTTTAGACCTCATCTGTGAAATATGTGTTAAAAGGACTTAATGGTTGAATAAAGTGACACAATAAGCTACTTACAAGATTGTTTTTTTTTAAATTCCATTCTTTTGGACTATATAACAGTGCAAATTGTATAATATCATGAAGCTGAAGAGACGGATTAAATCAGTGAAACATTTCTGGTATTTCTTGCCAAAATTTTAGATGAATCCGTTTTCCATCAGGTTTTTAAAAAAGTATACTTTCTTAATGCTTGGCAAACCTTTAAGTTTCAAGGGCTTTGGAAAGATTAATGTAAAAAACTACTGAAATTGTTCTAAATCATAAAATGTAATTGCGGATTTTACATGGAGATTGTCACAAAATCTCCATCTGTTTAACAGCTCTTACATAGAGATGTGGCTCACCGCCATACCGTCGCAGCCTGTAAAACATTAACTGATTCCATATCCCAAGAGATTCAAAAGAGGTTTTGTGTTTCTGTGTGTACTGGCACAGTGTCCAGATCACACAAAGAGGGCAGCAATGCAGCTATAAAGAAAAGATGAACCAGTGGCTGTCCAGCTCAAAGAAGGGAGTCAATAGGGAGAAAATCGCAGTGTTGAGATATAATCAAAAACAACAACAACAAAAATATTTCTAGGCTTCAAGGTCTTTTCAAATCTTGTGAAATTTCCTCAATGAGTTGGTGTAAAAGTGAACGAAAGATAGAATAAAGCAAACAAACATAAGAACCAGCTAGAACAGAATAGAATATCAGTGGGTTCCTCTATGTATCGGAGGACTATGAACCCAACTGCACAGGCTACAGAGAAATATGAAAATGACTTAATAAATAATTACTAATAAATAAACAGGCGGTAAAAAACTAAGAGATAAACTAAGTGCACCTCATGATTCAGCATTGTACAACCACCTTTAGCAGCCATAACTTGAAGTAATCATTTTCTGCATGACTTTATACGTCTTTCACATCGTTATGAAGGGATTTTGGCCCCTCTTCGTTCATTGAGGTTTATGGAAATTCATTTATGCACAGCTCTCTTAAGGTCCAGTCATAGCATTTCAATCAAGCTGAGGTCTGGACTTGTCTGACTGGGCCATTGCAACACCTTGATTCTTTTCTTTTTCAGCTATTCTGTTGTAGATTTGCTGCTGGGCGTGGGATCAGACATGGGACTGTTGTATGATCCTATTTGGAATGCAGAGGGGTCAACTCAATGACTGCAAGGTGCCCAGGTCATGTGGTTGCAAACAAACCCAAACCATTACCCCTCCATCATCATGCTTGACACTTGGTATGAGTTTGTTTGTGCTTATATGCTGTGATTGGGTTTCTGCTGTGTGCCAAAGCCAAATATCTCCCATTTTGGTCTCATCTCTTTAAAGTATATTGTTCCAGAAGGATTTAGGTTTGCTCATATTCAACTTTGCAAACCTAAGGTGTGCTGTCATGTTCTTATAGAGAGAAGAGGCTTTCTCCTGGCAGCCCTTCCAAACAAGCCATACTTGTTCCGGCTTTTTCTAATTGCACTGTCATGAACTTTAATATTTAACATGTTAACTCAGGTCTGTAGAGATGTAGCTCTTGGGTTTTTTGCAGCTGCTCAGAGTGTTGCACAGTCTGACCTCAGAGTGAATATATAGTCACTGATTTTATTTTGGTCCTTTGCGTGTCACAGTTTCCTCCTGCCTTCTTTTTACTCCTCACTGTCTTCATGTCTGCTGGTGGGATTTTTAGCCTTATAGTTAATTCCTGTTTCACGTTGATATGTTCCCAGTCGGACCTCTGAAGATGTCTAGTCTGTCTTTAATTAGATCATCCGTTCACCCACCTGTCTATCCACCTGCATTTATTGCCTTTGTCCCTGTTATATGTAGCATTCCCAGTGCTCTTTGCTGTTTGTTGGAGTTTTGTTTTCAGGACTAATTCTTTTGCTGCAGTGCTTTTTTCTTTATAAGCACCATTAAACATATTATTTGCTTTTCTGCACTTATTTCTGAACTTCAAATATCAACAGACATGAATATTTATTTACTGGGGAAAGAAACAAAAAGACAGGAAATGTTAATATAAATCAAGGTAGTCAAAAAAGTAAACACACCCACAAGATCTCCTGATCTAACCTGTAGTGTCCAGTCAGTGTCTGAAACTAATAAAATCACCTCCAGTCAGACGTGGAAATCCCCTTAAAAAGTTCCATCCTCCTCACCAAGCATCACCTGTGTTGTCCCTCCACAGGTACATTTTTATCTGCAGCTAGTACACTCTGGCGCATTCCCAGCTGCTACAAACTCAATTCATACAGAACTGTTTATTGTGCATTGAATTTCATGTTGACACAATAAATCCACCAATGTGGCTGAAAAACGATGTTAAATAATTACAGTGAATTTCAGTGAACAAAATGTAGTTATGATATAAAATCTAATAGCTCTTACCTCAGTCTAGCCAGTCCTTGTTGCTTGTTCCTGCCCGCCCACTCTCCATCAGCTCTAACAGGAAAATCTCTGTGCTTCTAAACATTTACCTTCTGAACTCAGCTCTCTTGCAGAGTAAACTTTTACACGAACTCTTGCTGCTTTCAGATCCACCAGCTCTTTGTGTTCAGTCTTAACAGATACAGGTATTACCCTCTCTCAGCTCATCTCAACAATACATTAACCCTCAATGGCAACTGCAATGAATTCAGTATCATATTTCTGTTTGTTTTAAATAGAACATGATCTGATGTACTCAAGCATTTCCTATAGAAGAGGGAAACAGGGCAATTGAACGACATAAGGTCCAGCAATTTGGCAAAGGAATTTGCTGCATTTTTTTTTTAAACAATAATCTATAATAATCTTTCAGTGCTTTCTTTTGAAAGACAGGAATCCCGTTTTCTTCCCATAGTGGAGTGACAAAGGTGTTACTTGATGATTGGCACTGAGGGTAAACAACATAGTATCATTTCTAATATCTGTACATTTACAGACTTCACACAAATATTTTCTTCTTAACAAACCCCTAAAGAAAATAAAAATCTGAATTTATACAGCACTGTGCAAAAGTCTTGAGTTACCCCTCATTTCTTTATATTTTGCTTTCAAGAGCCGGACTTCCTGGCTGGCTTTAAGTGTTGAGCAATAGTTCTCCAGGCTTTCTGAAAGTCTTTTACATTTTTTAAGTATTCACCTGACCATTTTCAGAACATTTTTGGGTAACTTAACACGGGCTATAAATCATACAAGAATAAAAATGCACCTAACTCAAAGGAATGAACCAGTGTTGTTCTTACATATAATTGACAACTTAGCAAATAACCAAATTTAAGTTTAACCATTGATGGTTAGAGGGGGGTGCTGGGTGTGTGATCTAGTGAAATCGATGATCGTCTCCTTTGTTTTTGCCACATTTAGGAAGAGGTTTTTTTCTTTGCACCACGTGGCCAGTCTCACTCCTGTAGCGGGTCTCATCATTGTTGTTGATAAGAACCACTACAACTGTATCGTCCGAATACTTGACAAAGAGGTTGGTATTGTGGATGGGAGTGCAGTCATGAGTTAGCAGAGTGTCATCAGTGGACCTGTTGGCTCGATATGCAAACTGGAACGGGTCCAGAGAGGGGAAGAATGTCTTTTACCAGGGTGGGCTGAAAAGTTCATAGGCAATGAATGGTCAAACTTGACCAAATGTGTTTTATTTTCTGACATAGTCTCCCCTGCGGTCCACACACTTCTTCCATCGGTGTTGTAGTGCTTGGATTTTGGTGGTATAGAAGGTGTCACGGCTCCTGCTCCTTTGCCCTCTTTTGGATTCTGTTCTTCCACTAATCTCTCTTTGTGTTGTAGAGGCGGACCTTCTCCTCCTCAGTTGCCTGTGATCCCGCCTGGTTCCACAGCTGTTGGCAATACTATCGTCACTTGGACTATTTAAGTGGCAAGGGGCCTGCACTCATCGCCGGATTGTTGTTTATCCTCTAGGCTGGGACTCTGGAGTCTGCGGTATCGTACGGTGGAGCATCATCTTGCATCACGGTCTTCGTATGCACCTCTGTGAACTGGTCGCTTGTTAATAAAGCCTTGGATTGTCGACTTACCCTCTGCCTGTTGAGTCTGCTTCCCACCATGACAGAACAATCCGGCCAGAATACGGACTCAGCACATATGGCTCAGGTTGGTCGTTCTTTGGCCCTTCAGGAGGCACAGCTGGAGAGACATGAAAGCATGCTCAGGCATTTCTCTGGACAGATGGATTTGGTTCTCCAAAGACTAGTAAATCTGGGGAATTTGCTTTCTTCATCACCCGCTTCCTCTGCAGGGCTTTCCCCTCCAGCTGCACCAACAGCATCAACCCTGCCTCCACAAGAATCAGCAGAAAGAGCACTTCCCAACCCCGAAGTCTTTGCCGGTGAGTTGGAGAAGTGTGGGGGGTTTTTGACCCAGTGTCAATTGGTGTTCAGACAGCAGAGCCGCACGTATTCCACGGACGGGAGTAAGATTGCTTTCATGGTCCAGCTACTGCGGGGCAGAGCACTGGAATGGGCACATGCTGTATTGAGGAGACACCCAAATATGTCTTTTGATGAGTTTCTTTGTTCTTTCAAGTCTGTTTTTGATAAAGGAACTAATCCTGAATTAGCGGCGCAAAAGCTAGTCAACCTCCGTCAAGGAAGCCGCAGCGTCGCTGACTATTCTATCGAGTTTCGGATTTTGGCTGCGGAGGCGGGCTGGGAAGACAATGCCTTGAGGGCAGTTTTCCTTAACGGTTTGTCAGAAAACAGCAAGCGTGAGTTGGCAACCAGAGACTTACCTCAGACCCTGTATTGATTTTCGTGGATTAAACAGTATCACTGTCAAGAACAAATACCCTCTCCCACTTCTTTCGTCTGCCTTTGAGTTGTTGCAGGGAGCTACCATCTTCTCTAAACTGGACTTACGCAATGCTTATCACCTGGTCCGGATGAGAGATGGAGATGAATGGAAAACGGCGTTCAGTACTCATTTAGGACATTATGAGTATTTGGTGATGCCTTTTGGGTTAACTAATGCCCCCGCTGTCTTTCAGGCTCTCATCAATGATGTGCTCCGTGATTTTCTAAACCGGTTTGTGTTTGTCTATCTTGATGACATTCTCATTTTTTCCAGAACCCTCTCTGAACATCAGTGCCATGTGCATCTAGTCCTCCAACGCCTTCTGGAGAATAAGCTATATGTGAAGGGCGAGAAATGTGACTTTCACGTCAAGACTGTGTCCTTCTTGGGCTTCATTATTGCAGATGGGTTCCTCAAAGCAGACCCGGGCAAGGTACGGGCAGTGGTGGACTGGCCGGTGCCCATCTCACGCAAACATCTGCAACGCTTCCTGGGATTTGCTAACTTCTACCGGCGGTTCATCAGGAACTACAGTAAGGTAGCCTTGCCACTCACTGCACTCACTTCCCCTAAAGTTCCTTTTAAATGGACCGATACTGCACAACGGGTTTTCGATACTATTAAGGCTCTGTTTGCTGCTGCCCCGGTTTTGATCCAACCTAATCTTGCTGACCAGTTTACAGTTGAAGTGGATGCTTCTGACTCAGGAGTTGGGGCTGTTCTTTCTCAGCAGGCGGATGGGATGGCCCATCCCTGTGCGTTTTTCTCTCGTCGTCTTTCTCCCGCAGAGCGGAATTATGACATCGGGGACCGTGAGTTGCTGGCTATAAAACTCGCCTTGGAGGAGTGGCGTCACTGGCTGGAGGGAGCAGCGCACCCTGTGGTAGTGTTGACCGACCATAAGAATCTGGCATATCTCAAAGCAGCTAAACGACTGAATGCACGTCAAGCGAGGTGGGCCCTATTCTTTTCTCGATTTGATCTAACCATTACTTACCGCCCAGGTTCAGAGAATACAAAGTCCGATGCCTTGTCACGCCAGTTCGCTACACCGGCTGACCATTCTGAAGAAGCCACCATCCTCCCCAAGGCCTGCATCATCGGCTCCCTTAGATGGGAGATTGAGAGTGTGATCAGGGAAGCCTTGAAGGATGAACCGGATCCGGGTGGCGGTCCCCCCAACCGGCAATATGTTCCATCAAGCACCCGCAGTCAAGTCATTCAGTGGGCCCACGCCTCTAAGTTTGCCTGTCATCCTGGTAAGAACCGTACCGTCTCACTACTCCGCCGGACCTTCTGGTGGCCGACATTGGTCCGTGATGTACATGAATATGTTTCAGCTTGCCCTGTTTGTGCGCAGAACAAGTGTGTCACCTCTCGGCCTTCCGGCCTGCTCCGCCCTCTTCCAATCCCCGGGCGACCTTGGTCTCACATTGCGGTTGATTTCGTTACTGGGTTACCGCCGTCAGCAGGCAACACAGTGGTGCTCTCGGTTATTGACCGTTTCTCCAAGGCGGTTCATTTTGTGGCCCTCCCTAAACTGCCGTCAGCATTGGAGACTGCTCGTCTATTGACTGACCATGTCTTCCGTCTCCATGGCATTCCCCTTGACGTTGTGTCCGATCGGGGGCCTCAGTTTACGTCTCAGGTCTGGAGAGAATTCTGTTCAAGCCTTGGAGCTACGGTGAGTCTATCTTCTGGCTATCATCCACAGACCAATGGGCAAGTCGAAAGGGCGAACCAGGAAATGGAAGCGGCACTCCGCTGTATGGCCTCCTCCAATCAGTCGTCTTGGAGTCAACAGCTCTCGTGGATTGAGTATGCCCACAACTCCATGGTTTCCTCGGCTACTGGTCTCTCCCCCTTTGAGGCGTCCCTTGGCTACCAGCCCCCTCTGTTTCCTGACTCTGAAGGTGAGCTGTTTGTTCCTTCTGTGCAACTTCATGTTCGTCGTTGTAGGAGGATCTGGCGGGCTGCCCGGGACGCTCTGTTGCGGACGAGGGAACGGAACAAGCGGACTGCGGATCGGCGGCGGAACCCGGCCCCTTCCTATTGCCCTGGCCAAAAGGTTTGGCTTTCGACCAAGTTTGTGCCCCTTAGATCGGAATCCAAGAAGCTCAATCCGTCTTATATCGGCCCGTTTGTTGTTGACTCCCTTGTGAACCCTGTTTCGGTCCGGCTGAAGCTGCCTCGTGCCATGAGGATCCATAATGTTTTTCATGTTTCCCAGGTTAAGCCTGTTGTTTCCAGCCCTCTTTGCCCTCCTGCCGTTCCCCCTCCGCCCGCCCGGGTGGTTGCCGGGGGGCCTGCCTATGTTGTCCGGCGCCTTCTGGCTGTTCGTCGTCGGGGGCGGGGTTTTCAGTATCTTGTGGACTGGGAGGGGTATGGCCCGGAGGAGCGCTGCTGGGTTCCGCGGTCTGCCGTCTTGGATGCTCGGCTGATCCGGGATTTTCGTGCTGGTGCTGCAGCTGCGGGGGCGGGTCGCCGGGGGGCTCCCGTTGGGGGGGGGGGTGCTGTCACGGCTCCTGCTCCTTTGCCCTCTTTTGGATTCTGTTCTTCCACTAATCTCTCTTTGTGTTGTAGAGGCGGACCTTCTCCTCCTCAGTTGCCTGTGATCCCGCCTGGTTCCACAGCTGTTGGCAATACTATCGTCACTTGGACTATTTAAGTGGCAAGGGGCCTGCACTCGTCGCCGGATTGTTGTTTATCCTCTAGGCTGGGACTCTGGAGTCTGCGGTATCGTACGGTGGAGCATCATCTTGCATCACGGTCTTCGTATGCACCTCTGTGAACTGGTCGCTTGTTAATAAAGCCTTGGATTGTCGACTTACCCTCTGCCTGTTGAGTCTGCTTCCCACCATGACAGAAGGTCTCATCCTGATCTTCAAAAAAGTCCTCAACAGCAGAGATGATCTTATTATTGGTCCGATACTTCTTCCCAGCCAACTGTTTTTTCATGTTGGGGAACAGAAAATAGTCAATGGTGCCAAATCAGGAGAATATGAAGGGTGATCAACCAGCTCAAAGCCACAGTCGCGCACAGCAGCCATTGCAACCATGGACTTGTGTGCAGGAGCATTGTCCTGGTGAAACAGGACCCCTCTTCGTCAGTTTTCCAGGCCGTTTTGACTTGATTGCCTTTCGGAGCTGCATCAGAAAGTTGGCATATTATTCTCCATTGATAGTATGGCCTTTTTGAATTTAGTCAATAAACACAATGCCCTTTGCATCCCAGAAGATGGAGACTATCACCTTCCCTGCTGATGACACCATCTTGGCCTTCTTTGGTTGGGGAGAAGATGGGTGTTTCCACTACACAGACTGCTGGTTGGTCTCTGGCTCAAAGTGGTGAACCCAACATTCATCTTGGGTAAGGAAATGTTCAATAAAACTGTCTGGCTTTGTTTCAAAAAGTGCCAAGTTCACCTGTGACATAACCAGGCTGGTGGACATTTGATTTATCTGGAAAGAAAATATCCAGTTGGCATCAGTAAAGGTTGAATGTAAAGTATGCCAAATTTAATTACTGCATAACTCCTCCTTAGTCAGCCTATGAGCTTTTCAGCCCACCTTCGGAGGTGCCACATGACCAGTCTTTTAAAGCACTTCACAATGGTCAAAGTCAGTGCAGTGGGGCAGTAATCACTGACGCAAGCTGGTAATTGCTTCTTTGGTACAGGTATGATGGTGGTGGTTTTAAGGGTGGTGGGGACAAGAGCCTGGCTCAGAGAGATGTCTGTGAGGACATCCTCAAATTCCTCAGCACATTCCTTCAGCGCATGACCGGGAACGTTGTCTGAACCAGGAGACTTGCGTATGTTGACATTGGAGAAGGTTCTCATCAAGCTGGCTGAGGACAGGCATAAAGCCTGGTCGTTGTGTGGTGTAGTTGCATTCTGCACAGGTGTGGGCTTGCGTTTCTCAAACTGTGCAAAAACAGTGTTGAGGTTGTCCAGCAGCACAGACTCTTCATGTCTATGCTGTGTCTGAACCCACTTCTTTGAGGTGTATTGCTTGGCTTTTCTGATGCCCCATGACAGATTGACTAGTTTCAGTCCAGCTGCATCATCGACTTTGAAAGCAACATTAAACAACTACCCCCGTCAGCCTAGATTTCTGGTTGGATCAAATCGTGATGGTTTTGGTGACAGTGACATCCCCAAAGCACTTTTTAATGTAGGCAGTCACAGTCTCCATATATTCCTCTATATCTATTCCATGATTGCACGTGGCAGCTTGCTAAAACATATCCCAGTCCATGGTGTCAAAGCAGTCTCAAAGTGCTGAAGTTGCACCTTAAGGCCATATGCAAATTTGCCTCTTGACTGGTTTTGGTGACTTTCACACTGGATCTGTGTGCTGGCATTAGCATAACAGTGATGTGGTCTGAGAGTCCAATGTTGGGGAGGGGTCCTGCATTATATGTTCCTTTATGGTTTGTGTAGGGCAAGTCTAATGTGCTGTTCTCCGATGTTGGAAAATCAACATGCTGCTGTAGTTTGGGAAATACAGTTTTGGTGTCACCACAGTTGAAAACCCAAGCCAGGATAAGAAATCTGTCTGGGTTTGCAATCTGCTGCTTACTGATGGCTTGATAAAGTTTGTCGAGGGCCTGTCTCCTGTCTGTGTTGGTGTTGTTGTTGCTCTTAAAGAATTGCTATAAACTCCTGTGGCGGGTAGAAGGGATGGCATTTAACAATCAATAATTCCACTAGCGATGAGCAGTGTTTACAGACCACAACAGAGTCCTAACACCAAGCATCCCTGATATAAATGCAGACCCAGCTGTCACAGGTCTTACCTCCCTCCAGCAGGGCTCTGTCTGCTCAATAACAGGTTAGCTGGAGAGCTGAGTCCGGAATGTTGTCATTAAACCATGTCTCCACCACACCACTGGTCTGGTAAGCTATCACAAGAAAGCTTGTCTAAGAGAGTTCAGGCTGTGTTGAATAATGAAGGTGGTCATACCAAACACTGACTTTCAAGCTCATTAGAATTACACAAACTCTGCTTTTGCCTTATATGCTGTATTTCCATGTATGTTTGCACATGTTTCAATAAATCACTGCACCTGTTTCTTATTTTCCTATAAAAAAAAATAAGGAGAAATAAGAGGGATGACTTCAGAACTTTGCCCAGTACTGTACACTATATGTTCAAATATATCTCCCAGAAATCCAAATGCTGCGCACCAATTCATATGCTTATTTCACACCTCAATGAATACAACAAGTAAAACTAAGAGATAATACATATTCTGACTTTTGTCCAATAAAGCAAGGAATGGATGTGACTGAGAAACCAAATTGTTAAATTTTCTTAAAATGAAACCATCTGGCTCTTTGAAACTTTTTTAAATGCTTTGTGTCAAAGCAAATTGAGCTTGTGAGTAGGTTCAGTAAGGCAGATCTTTATTAAATCCTTTGAATGCTTTGCTGGGTGTTTGGCTGCTAGTTTATTCTTCTCATTACTTTTACTTTCCCATGCTGTCAAACTCAAAGCTGACATCATTGCTCTAGTCCCGTAATCTTTCTACCCACCTTCTTCAAGCCAATCTGTCTCCACTCTGCATACTTTAAATCTCATTGCTTACCTGCCATTCTCCTTTGCAGACTCATTCGAGCAACTCACCTCCTCCCCATTTCCACCTCACCCAGGTCACTCAGTGTACCATCCAAGCCTCCATCTTTAATTTCACCACCACCGAAATCTAGACTCCAGGGGGTCCTGCCCTGATTCCTGTCATTGCAGGGATTACATTCTGCTTTGATGGGCCATCGGCATCTAATTGCCAGATAGCTTATTTGAATTCTGTATATCAAGAAATCATGTTCAAGTCCTCCTGACGATCTCTCATTACTGAACTACACATTGTGTGTTTTTCATGTGAAAGTTTATAATTCAGTTCAATTCAATTTTATTTATATAGTGCCAAATCACAACAGTTGCCTCAAGGTGCTTTATATTGTAAGGTAAAGACTCTACAATAATTACAGAGAAAATCCAACAGTCAAATGAAGCCCCTATGAGCAAGCACCGGGTGACAGTGGGAAAGAAAAACTCCCTTTTTACAGGAAGAAACCACCAGCAGAACCAGGCTCAGCGAGAGGCAGCCATCTGCCCCGACAAAAGACATGCTGTGGAAAAAGACATGTTGTGGAAGAGAGCCAAAGATTAATAATAACTAATATTAAACTGAAGAATGACAGCTACATGTGGATAGTTAAACAGCTATGGCTACAAATTAAGTCAAGAGAGATCAAAGTAAAGTCAGTAAAGACATAAATCCTTAAATTCTGTATCTGGAGGCAATGCAAGCTGCATGTAAATTATCCATGTCTAGTTTTAAGAAATGCCACAAGAAAACTATATCTGCACACCGTCAACACATCTTACGTAAATATACGCGATGTAAATGCAAATGAACTATTAGTGCGCCTATTAAATATCATTTCCCCTTTAATCATTTATGACCCACTGAGGTTTGAGATAATTAATTCATGTAGCAAGATTTTTATCAGCTCTCTGCATTGCTAATTGGCACTAATGTAATTACTCTTGGGTGTCATGCAGACACACTACCGCGCACTCATATGGTGCTAATAACTGTTGAAAACCAAGTGCAAACTAGAAAGGCGACATGAACAGACATGGCTGCAAACACACACACACACACACACACACACACACACACACGAACTTGCGGTCCGTGAGCATGCTAGCAGCCATAATTGAGATTGATTTTTTTGTGAAGCGGGCACACTCACAAGTTGAGTCACACACATAGGTGAGGGCACACAAGGACCTACCCCTGACTACATCCATTACCACACAACATGCGTCTCCCTGAACCCATTTCCCTCTGCTGCTCCCTGTCTGAAACACTGTGTTAATGTGTCTGCTAATTTATTTATAACAAACAATGAGAGGTGAAGGATCCCCATTCACAAATACTGTAAGAGTTCTTGGAGCTGACAAACAGGTTATTATGAAGGAAAATGAAAATGTAAAGACCAAAGTCCATATTTAATGGGAGCAAGTTGTGTTGTTGTTGAGGAGCAGCGATAAAATTTTCTCCACCCAAAACTCCACCCATAAAAAAGAAAAAAGTTTTAAAAAACCAAAAAAAAATCCGCTTTATTAAATTTTGCTCATTCGCCCTTTGAAGTTGTCTCTGTTGGCTGTGCTGCAATGCTTCAAGTCCAGCTGCTGTTTTTAGGTGAGTGGAAGTACTCTTCTGACCATTTGCACTTTCCCATTTGCAATGGCAAAATGGCCATCCTTTCACTGCTAATTTTCATTTTGAGGACAAAATTATAAGGAGTCAAGTCTAGCTCATAGGTTTTAATTTTGTTTATATAGTAAGTAAGTAAGTAAATTTTATTTATATAGTGCTTTACAAGAACAAAGTTCACAAAGTGCTTTACAATACAGAAATAAAATGTAACATTAAAAATGGTAGCACCAGTTCACAAAAGCCGTTGTTGGTGTGGTACTGTGAGGTGGGACCCAGTGTCACATGATGGAAGGGGACCCTTCCATTGTACTACATTGGCTTTAGGTGGTTTTCACCTAATGTTTTCCCTCAGACAGCTTGGGATCGACAGCACTGAGAGTCTGAACACCACATATGTCCAAACAAGCACAACCTTTGTGTTTGGATACTGCAGCCTGCTGTTTGGCATCGACTTTGAAGTACTCACATAGCTTTTTCATGTAGTCACAGAGCTGTATGTCATGTAACGCTGTGTGCCAGACAGAATGAGGACCCCAGTGCAGGACTCAAGACAAAACACAACTTTATTGCTGGAAAACACAATGGGGACTGAACTGGGCAGGGCCAGCAAACTAGTAAACAGAATCACAGAAGGAAAACCACACAGCAGCGCACACTGACAACCAGGACAATGACAAGGATGCAACAACAGGGGAAAACTCAGGACTTAAACACATGAAGGCTGATGAGGGAAGTAGACACATCTGGGAAACACAGGTGAACAACATAATACTAATGACACAAAGGAAGCCACATAGGAAAGCACACTTCAAAACTAAATACAAATAAGAACGCTGGGTTGAAGGACAATGACACCTTACGCGATTGTTGGGGCATTCCCTGTCAAATTTTATAAGTGCTCCTCTTCAAAGTAGAATAATAAAGAAATACAAACCCTGATGCAGGCAGACATTGAAATAAGCCTCTTCCAATCAATCATAATCTAAGTCTTTATACTGCATATTTATTTCCAACTAGACGTGTCTGGAAGTAAGAAACTTTCTCTCTGAGGTCAGAATTTCTCAAAAAAATATCAAAGCCCTAAGTGATCAATATAGCACCTCACATTTTAAGCAGCTAACTGCTTAATTTCAAATAATTTTCTTCTGCTAATGCTAGTTTCAGCTGCTCCCTTTTCACAAGAGGTCACCACAGCAGGCAGTTCTACATATTTAGATTTGGCAGAGTTTTATACCAGATGCCCTTTCTAATGCAATCCCAAAAGGGATTTGTGTCTCTAGCTGGAACTGAAGCAGCACCGTGAAGCCACTTTTCTTTATGTCTTTCAGTAACGTTCTCTAACGTCCTCATTTTTACATCTTTCTTCTTCTAGTTCCATGTACTGTTACCCAGAAACATCCTTGAGTGCCATGGTCAGAGTTTTTCCTCCTTCTTTCCTGCTCTTTTCTCTCCCCCTTTCACTCTGCCTTCAGGTGGAGTTTGGGTCTGTCGCATCTTGGGCTTCACCACTTGGTGGTGTCTGCTGGTGACAGCCAATCCACCTGTTTGGCCTCAGTTCATTATCTCCTTGTATTTAGTGGACATGAAACGCTACACCTATAAAGGCTAATTTAAACCATGTAGCCCTGCTCTAAAAATGTTATCAATTTAACTTTGTGAAGCTGGATTTAAGAAATAAGTATTAAAGTTTTTAGAACAAAACAAACAAACAAACAAAGAACTAGCATACACTGTCCACTTTCACTCTTTGTCTTTTAAGCAGTAAGCGGTTCTGCGTTGTTGGGTAGCTTGGGTTGGGTGTACTGAGTGGTGCAGTCAGCTGACAGAGCAGATGTCCACAAGACACGATCGGCTCTTTTTCCCAAGCACATTCAGTTTAGTACATCCACAGCACAGCACAAACATAACATAAAATATACTAAGAAAAGGCTTGTATGGTTATTGTGACAACTATAGAGGTTTTGTGGATTTGAATGCCACCTGCTAACTTGAGCCCAATAATATCTGTGGAAGAATGGGCTGAAACACCAAAACCTCAATTAGCTGTGGTCATGTGACTTGGGTGTTTTGAGCCACACTTTCAGATCAGCGCAGCATTTTCCTGTGGAAAGAAGAGTTGTGTTTTCACTTACCTGAACCTTACCTGCCTGCCCACCCTCCACCAATTCCTTTACTTCAGAGAAAAATAGATAAATTCCAGCCTGTTAGTCCTTCCTCTGCTTGTTCTGGAAACCCTCTCAAGTAAGGATTCAAATCCAAATCACAGCACACTATCCCTTGGTACAACTCCAGCCAAAACTAATCAGTGTCTCCTTTCTAGCAGACTGTTTCTGTGCAGGGAATAAACACTCCCCTGAGACTCTCTCAGCTCCAGACTCTCACCCTGGTGATCTGAATTCCTGTAAAATAAACCTTTTTGAGTCTGAGCACTGTGATCTGGGTTCTCTCTCTAAAAAAAAAAAGAAAGTTACCTTAATTGGTTATGACACTGAGACCTTGAAATGATAGTCTGAGCTCTTTTTTAGCCCAGGGACACTGAATAGGAAGGCCACAGCAGGCGATGCCATCAACACTGAGAATGTGTTATCATTAGAAAAGTAATAATCTAAATTTAAGCTGCTCACACTCTCACAGCTTTGAGCATTCATATATATCTTTCTGAATACATGTGACTACACTTCTTATACTGTGGATCTACTGATATGACCAATGCTAATAACAGGTTTTTTTTTTCTCAGAAGACATCTTCTCTGCATGCTGCCTCCAGCCTTATCTCTCTCTGTTCTCCAGCCTTCCTCCTCGCACCTCTTCCTGCCTTCATCTATAATCCTCCACAGATGAGTGTGGTAAATGAGGGATAAAACAGGTTTCAATTAAAGCTATTAGAATTCAAGTCACATTTTCCCTGAGTGGCTACTGAATGTAGTAGAGTATCATATATTGAGGACAGTCAAACAGACACTTGCAGGTCATGAGGCTATATTTGCTGTAAGCACTGCATTATAACCAGCCAGATTTTTTTATTAAAGTGCATGTCATGTCTGTGGTTGATTACAATCTGCGTCATTGTGTGAAAAAAAAAATCACTATCCTGTTCAATGTTTCTCATAGATCATGTTAGGGAAGAACAGACTCACAAGTGCAGTGAGTAGATTCTGCAGGGAGCAGTCAGTGTGCATGCATGTGTGAGGGAGAAAAGAATGTGAGTTTTCTTTTAAGAAGGACAGGCAGCAGCTTAGTTGATTTTGCTGCATGTAAATATCTGTTTGTTTTGTCAACTTACTATGTTATAATTATAATTGTTATAATACCGGAGATATCCCAACAAGTGCAGTGCTGTGAACAAAGTATGTGCGCCTTTCCTGATTTCTTATTTTTAAATCATTTAAATCATGATTTCATTATTGATAGAAAAAGACTGAAAGCTTCCAGGCCCTACCTGAAGAAGTCTGGGCTTTGACCACTCTGAAGTCTTCATTTTGGTTTTTGAGCCATTCAGAGGTGGACTTGCTGGTGTGCTTTGGATCATTGTCCTGCTGCATAACCCAAGTGCTCTTGAGCTTCAGGGCATGAACTGATGGTGGACATTCTTCTTCTGGTAGAGAGCAGAATTTATGGTTCATCAATTACGGCAAGTTGTCCTGAAGCAGCAAAGACCAGACCATCACACGACCACCAGCACCATGTCTGACTGTTGCTATGATGTTCTTTTATGAAAGAACATCATACTGCTGTGTTAATTTTATGCCAGATGTAACGGGACTCAAACTTTCCAAAAAGTTAAACTTTTCTCTTTTGAGAAGATGCTTTTTTTTGCAACTGTGAAATGAGCCTTTGTGTTCTTATTGCTGAATCATGAACTCTGACCTTAACTGAGACAAGTGAGGCCTGCAGTTCTTTAGATGTTCTGGGTTCTTCGCCAGTGAGCTCTTGGAGTAATTTTGGTAGGCCAGCCACTCCCGGGAGTGTTCACCACTGTTCCAAGTTTTCTCCATTTGTGGATAAAGGCTCTCACCGTGGTGAACTGGAGTCCCAGAACTTCTGTAACCCTTTCCAGACAGACAGATGTCAATAACTTTGCTTCTCAGCTGTTTCTTTAGATTGTGAAATTGAACTTAGCTTTCCAAAAAAACAAGTTTTGTCTAATGTTGACATTTGTTTGATAATCTGAAAGAGAGTGAACAGGGGTGACAAACATGCCGAAAAAAAGAAAAAAAATGACTCTATTTCTAAATCTCAAATTTTAAATAATGGTAATAAGAGTGAAAAAAATCCAAATAACAGTGAGGGTATCAGATTGTTTGTCTTCCATGACATGTAAGAATTCAATAGACTGCATAATTATAACTATTGGTGAAATGCTTTATAATTATATATGTTTAGAAAAAAGCATGACTGATAGCGTGAACATCTGAAAAAACAGAAAAATCACGTTAAGTTTCATCAAGCTTACAGTTAGAGTATGATTCTTATTAACTGTTCTGAAATTTTGGACATAGCCATATTTGGACATATAAAAGCTATAGCAAAATTTAGCTTTGTTCTGGTTAACCTTCACATTGACAGTGAGCTAATGTTAGAGTTGCACCATTGTACAATGAATTTACTGATTGTCGATAGTCAGTGATCACCAAAAGCTTGCTATGAGGTTTTAGATTGTGTTTTAAATCCATCCATCTATCCATCCATCCATTCATCATCCATCTTCCACCTTCCAGTAACACATGCTCGAGACTCCTCACCTAGGAGGCGTCCTAGGCAGATGCTCAAACTTCCTCAATTGGCTCCTTTTGATGTGAAGGAGTTGTGGTACTACTTCTGAGGCCCTCCCAAATGACTGAGCTCTTCACCCTGAGCCCAAACAAGCTTGTGTCCATATGTGAGTTTGGGAACATAATTCAACCTGTAAATTGACAGCTTGCTTTCATGCTGTGCTCTGAAACAGACCAGTACAGCATCAGCATCACTGCCAACATTGTCTGCCAATCTTCCACTTTGCTGTCCCCTCAAAAATGAATGCATTAAGTTAATAATGGAATAGAATAGAATGCCTTTATGTTATTACACAGGATGTACAATGAGATATTATTACTAAATTCATACTAAGCTTGATCTGCCTCAGTTTCACTGAGAGTTACATCATTATTATCACCTTAAAACAGGAGAAAATTGAATTTTATGTTTGTTCTGGTTTGATTTTAAATATGTGTTTGCTGAGACTAGTTATATATATAAAAATAAATAAATAAATAAGAGGTTAAATTAGTTAATTAAACTAGCGCCGAACCTGAGAAAAAAGCCTTAGGAAATTGTTATGACTTGCTTTTATTATTTGGCTCATATCCTTCCACTTATGTTCACTAATTGCAGTAGGCTGAACCATTAATTGTTACATGTGAAGACAAAGCTCCCTCTAGTATAGCCTAGCTTCTTCTTCCTCTTCATACGTAGTACTACTGTAATGACTGCAATGTTTTTACAGTCTGAGCCTTGCAGCTCTGTATTCCTACAAAGGTCAGCTCTGTCAAGACCATCTTAGTAGCCAGTGGTGCAAATATGAGAGTAGAACTTTTATAAATCTTTGCTCTAGCATAACATTTGCTCTGGTTTACTTTGTTCTGCAAGCATGTACGCTGATCAGAGCAGTTCCACCGCAAAGCTTCACTGTTGACCAAGCCTTATCTTTTAATGAAAGAAATCAAATTAATTTAAGTTTCTTTGTCACTATTTCTTCTTTCATTTCCCACCTTCTACTCATCCTGTATTAATTATTGTAATGTTGTTTGTTCATGTTATCTGGTTCTCTTGATGCTGTCTTGGCCTGATATGGGATATAGGGTTTACTCTCACTGGCAACTAAAATAAAATTTCATAAAGCAAACCATTATTAAACGTGGAGGTAAGAACGTTTCCCAGGTGAAGAATGCATCTATAAATATGCAAACTTTGACAGCTATCCCATATGACAAAAATAGAAAAATAAATATGAATAGGATGTTTTGTAAGAGTTGCAGCAGTGTGCAAAAGTCTTAAGTCATGTCTCATCTCTTTATATTTTGCTAGGAAAATGGGAAACAGGTGCAGCGATTTATTATGGAAATTCAGTATATTAGGCAATGCGTTGGGGATCACTGTCATGCTGAAAAATTAAGCTGATGCTTTTCCATAGATTCAACTAAAGAAATAGGATCAAATGATGTGTTTTTGTGACAGGCTGATAGTAACAAAAATACAATTTAAAATTGATTCTTTGCTAAGTTGTCTGTTCTGCATAGACACAACACTGGGTCACCCCTTGGCCTAGGTGCCTTTTACATGCTCAATTGATTCATAGGTCAGTGTTAAGTGGCTGAACAAACAATCAAACAAACCAAAGAACTTTCCTTTGAAGATGTCAGGTACGAGAACACGACTGGAAATGAGTGAAAAAGCAGCCAAAGTCCAAAGAAAAACTTTAAAAGACTGTCAGAAAGCCTGGAGAACTGTTGCTTAAGACCATCTTAAAAATTACAAGACATTCTGGCTGGCTGGAAGCAAAATATAAAGCAATGATGGGTAGATCAAGACCTTTGCACAATACTGCATGTCTCCCGCTCTTCAAGATATGAATTGAATAAATATTATATTACATGAGAGAAATGTGAAAGGAGCTACTTTTAGGAGAAAATTATAGTTTTCAGAGACTCACACAAAGGAAAATCAAAATTATTTCTATAGCACCAGTTGTCATATCAAAGTTCATTTAATTCTAGGGTAAGGACACAGCAATATTAGAGAGGCCAAAGGCACCCCTGTCAGCAAGTATTTGGCAAAAGGCTGCCGCAACCTGCTGGAGAGTGAGGGGAAAACATCAACTTCTAGGTCAAACTGACCCAACCTTCATGCGGAGTAGCATCACTGATGATGAGAGCTGAGTCTGAGTCAACCCAGATATCAAACAATAGTCTGCAGCGTCCAAGTCTGAGGGCTTCACATCATGTTGGGAGTATTATAAGACAAAATAAGTCATTTTGTTTATTTATTTTTTTTGATAATCATAACAATGTTAGGGCTTCCCTCAAGGTCAGAGTTGTCACTGTGGAGTTCTACTCCACAATGTCGTGATGCATCATTGGGAGAACATTAGTTGCAAACCACCAGAACTGTGCTGTGTCTCTTCATTGGTCCACTCACAGCATATTAGAAACACAGGAATTCAATTCAATTCTATTCTATTTATATAGCGCCAAATCACAACAAACAGTCGCCTCAAGGCGCTTTGTATTGTGGGTAAAGACCCTACAATAACACAAAGAAAACCCAACAGTCAAAACAACCCCCTATGAGCAAGCACTTGGCGATGGTGGGAAGGAAAAACTCCCTTTTAACAGGAAGAAACCTCCAGCAGAACCAGGCTCAGGGAGGGGCCGTCATCTGCTGCGACCGGACAAAAGACATGCTGTGGAAGAGAGTCAGAGATTAATAATAATGATTAAATACAGAGTGAAGTATAAACAAGTAAATAAAGGTGAATGAGAAGAAACAGTGCATTATGGGACCCCCCCTCAGCAGCCTAGGCCTATAGCAGCGTAACTAAAGGGTGGTTCAGGGTCATCTGATCCAGCCCTAACTATAAGCTTGATCAAAAAGGAAAGTTTTAAGCCTAATCTTGAAAATAGAGAGGGTGTCTGTCTCCCGAATCCAAGTTGGGAGCTGGTTCCACAGACGAGGGGCCTAGAGCAGTAGTTTTGACCATGCCAACACAACCTTCACTAATCGCCCGCCCTACTAGCCAGACGTTGCTCTCTGCTACTTATTCTCTTATCCAAAATGTTACAGGGTCATGATTTTGAAATGCTGGAGCAGTTTCATCACATTCACATCACACTTTGGTCAGTGCAATTTGGTCAGAACCGGACTTCCAGGGAGCGATCGGAAAATAGTAGAATCGCTGAAATGTTCACAGAACTTCACAAGTAGCCGACCTTGAACGGGTTAGATGTTAAAGCTGTCCCTACTCCTCAGTAGTTTCTATTCCTCAGTGGCTCAGTGGTCAGCATTGTTGCCTTGCAGCAAAGCTCTGGCTTCTCCAACCATCAAACCAACGTGGAAGTTCCTGCCTGTGTGTTGCACAATATTGCGCCTAAGGATGGGTTAAATGCACATAATTTGTTTTTATATGGGGGGGGGGATCAGTAAAAGATATGTACCTCATCTTTTCCATATAGGATAATATGTTTACCAAAGTCACATCTTATTTACCTTTTTTCTGCCTGTAATTTAAAATTGCAGATGATTCCAGCCAAACAACAGCCTATCAAACCCTGTCTGATAGTTCTTATTAAAGTAGCACAATCACATGGGTACTGTTTGCATCACAGATTTCAAATTCTTTCTACGTAGGCTGTGTGGCTAAAAATAAAGCCCCTTATCTCCAGGAGCATCTCAAGACAGAAGTCAAGACTGGGAAGAGGGAAGACACAGGCTTGGGGGAGGGGGGGGTACCAACTGAGGCTCAGAAGGAGTTAGAGAAAAGAGTCGAGCTATTTATGTTGCATCTTTAAAACAGGTGAGTCACTCTGCTCTTATCTCCCCTAGAGAAAATGGACGGAGGAAAGAACAGGGAAAGGAGATAAAAACAAACAAACAAAAATTAAATAAATAAATAAAACAGCGAGAGCGGGTGTTTGTGTGTTTGTATGTATGGACAACATGTGTGCCTGCAGCCATGTGCAGTTTATGCATTACACAGTAGTTTGCCTTTAAACTCCTCTGAACTCCTACTGTATCCCGTGCATTGTATCTAAGGTATTTGCAATTCTGAAGGTTCTGGTTTGTTTCTCTGGTGGTGCAGAGGTGCTATGCAAAGCTTTGCAGACCTCTGCCTCTATGTTGTAGCTGTCTAATGCCACCTGGGGGCACATTTTAAAAAATATGTGAAGCATCCAGTAATGTGAGCCACTATTGTTCATGTTTTTAAGAAAAAAATGAAATTATGAATCATAATAATAATGATAAAAAAAACAGGATTGAGTGTTAACAATAGAAATCCCATTCTGACCCCATCCTGCAACAACATCAGCAATGGCAAAGAAGTCAAGTTATTTGTTCATTTTCATCTGATTTTGCTAATTATGTAAGATGTCATGAAAGAAGCATTTCATATTACATTTTAGGGGTTTTATTAGTTATACAAATAACTGAGTTGATTTCATTACAGGTTTTTAGAATCCACTAATAAACAAATGGTAAAACAAACAACACAATAGAGCACCTAACACATCATAATAATGTGATTATTGCAGAACAACAGGAGAGAAAATTTTTAATTAAAGCTTTGATATTATGTCGTATTTGTTATGGCAAAATGAAGAAGGTGTAAAAACAGAGCGCACACTATGACAAAGATTGAACTGCTCATTGTTTAAATGGGGGAATAATTGAACTTGAGACACCACAGCAGGGCGTTGCTAACCAATGGGTGACATCACCGTGGCTAAGTCCATCTTTATATACAGGCTATGAGCCAGGCAGAATTTCATAAGCAGCCTTTGATGTAATGCATTAGAGAGTAATGTGATGTGCCATGCAATATATTCATCATCCTCATTAGCATTGGGATTTGTGTGGGACTCTAGGCTCAGGTTTGTATTGTTAACTGGTAATTATGTGGCAATGAAGTTCAGGTCATTTTATGGAGTAGAGCAAAAGTAATTTAATGAGTAGTGTAACATATTCCTGGATTAGTAATGCGTAATGTGCGATACATTACATTTGAGTAACAACCCCAACACTGTTCATAGGCAAAACATTTGCAACAAGATCTGTTTTTAGGAAACTAAAAATTAATTGTAATTCAGGTAATCAGACGATGAATGAACAAGAATAACCTCTCAAAGTCCCTATGTGTCTAACTATCAGTAATGTGGAAATTAGTGGGGGGTAAAGGGGCAAGAAAAGGCTCTGTGTTCAGTCTGCCATAATTCCTCTTGAAAGGACAGGTACAGCCAGCTGTTTTTGACAATGTACATTCTTTTTAAAGTAGAAAAAGCTCTATGGATCACCAACTGTACAGTATTGCCTGTGTATCATGTCCGATTTAATCTAAATCAGAGTACGTGTAATGACCGTAATGACCTTCACTGAGTTGTGCAGGCAGTAAGTCAGAAAAAAAGGATTTTTTTTTCTCTGAATTCTGGAGAAAAAAAAAACTGCACATGGGGGATTTACATTACAGTAAGGATCTGCAGTATGGGTCAAACAACTGAACAAAAAAAAAAGAAAAATCTAAATATCTCAGTCTCTGTTAGCTCCAGGCAGGGATGCTGTGCTGTAGCTGAGAGCTTTCTTTCAGAAATCATCCTCTTCATACGCATCAGATTACTTCCCTCATTATACCAGATGCAAAACTGGTTCCTCTGTTAGTTAAATCACCCCCCTCCCCATCCACTGGAAGAACAACAGGGGCTCACTCCGTTTCTAACGCAGGCTGAAAACTCATCCATTTGAGAAAACCTTCACGTTATCCTCTCCCCGTATGAGTCATCCTTTCTCCCATAACCGTCTTCATCCACTTGCTCTAATAAGCTCTTATCTTGAAAAAGTACAGTCCTCTCTACCCCATGTCTTGGCTCTCTACTTGCACCTGCACTGGATTTTGTCACAATTACTCAAGGGTCAAAGCAATATTGTCAGGCAAATGCTGCCCTCTGACCTGTTGATATCTTGCAATGGGTGCTTGTAGTGGTGGAGGGTGTTGAATTTAATTCTCTTCCTTCACTGTGAGCAGTCTTAGCAAATGTTTTCAAAAGCATGGCCAACAGGGCTACTGCTGGGCTACTACCAGATGCTGTTTTTACTTTTTATAGAAGAAAGGATAAAGAAGACAGCAGTTAAAATTTAATAGGGTTTCAGCTCAGTCTACAATTCACTATATCTGGACATCTGTTTGAAAATTCTGCTCATAGCGTACCTTCTTATCACAAAGAGAGCAACATTATCCTTCTTTTGTAGTTTAAAATATAAATTTTAGCCTAATTTAAAACGGAGACAGGAGTTTTCAATGGTTTTTATTAAAGGGTTTAGCCTGTAATACATTTTAAACAACTAATCGCCTGCACGTCGTGCTGGTGGCTCTGTAATGCTATCATTCAGTGCTAGATTACCATGCAGGACTCCACGCAGTTCTGAGAAAAACTGAGTGCACCCTTACTGCTTCCATAGGAATTAGGAGGGTAAGAAGAAGCCAGGTGCTGCTAATCAAATGGACTTGATTAATTGCCCATCAGTAAGTGTGAGCATCTCTAAAAAAAAAAAAAAAAAAGCAGAAGTTTCAGCAGTTTGATGGTCTGGAGCATTAAGATGTGTGTTGGCACCAAAGGAGGAAAGATATCAGTGCAATCAGAACAAGACTGAACATGTATGGCTTTTTTTTTTTTTTGGAACGCTTGCCAGGAGAAAGCCTCTTCTCTCTACAAAAACATGACTTAGCTTAGGTTTGCAAAGTTGCATCTGAACAAGACAAAACTTCAAGAACAATGTCCGCTGTCCTCAGATGAGACCAAATTGGAGATTTGGCCAACACATTTGGTGAAAACCAATCACAGCATATCAGCACAAACACCTCATACCAAGCACAGCGGTGGAGGGGTCATGATTTGGGCTTGATTTACAATCACAGGACCTGGGCACCTTGCAGTCATTGAGTCGACCATGAACTCCTCTGCACACGAAAGTATTCTAGAGCCAAGTGTGATGCCTGTTTGACAGCTAAAGCTTGGCTCAAAGTGGCTCATGCAACAGGACAATGACCCCAAGCACAGCAGCAGAATGGCCCAGTCAAACTGTGTAAGAATCATAGTTAACAGCTCACTGTGTTTGGATATTATTTATCTTATTTTAATCACTTCCTGTTATTCTGTATCCCTTGTTTGTCATGCACTTAGTTCTGTCTCCACCCCTTTTTTTCCCTGTTTCTTTGTGCACCACATGCTACTGATTATCCAATCAGGCATTGCTCTATACAAACTCACCTGCTTCCCGTTGTTCTAGGCAACAATCTTGCCCCTCTCTCAAAAAAAGAAAAGATGGTGTTGCAATGTCAAAGTCCAGATCACAACCTCATTGAAATGCTGTGGTGAATTCTCTTTTCCCCTCACTTCACAATAGTTTTGGTGTTCACCTAAATTGTAAGGTGCTAATTAAAAATACTAAAGTATTTGTACATCGTCAGAAAATCCATATCTGTGTTTTGTACAATGCACTTTTTGTCTGCACCTCAAATGTGTCCAAAAGCAAAGAACTCGATAGGGATTTTAGAAATAATAAAGTCCAAGATTTTTTTTTATTTATTTTTTGTCACAACAAGGAATAAAATCAGTAAGAGCATTCTTCCGGTCTAACTCTGAACCTCAGAAAAAGGTCAACAATGTAGTGTCATCAGAAAATATGATTAAAGAAAAGGAGACCTCCTGAGAGCTCCAGCATTCATCAGTGTCTATAATAAAGAGTAAAGGTGAAAAGACACATCCGTGTAGGAGCCTGTGGACATATCTACAAGGCCTGAGAAAATACAGCCATTTACAGAAATCATCTGCTGTCCGTCAGTCAAGAAGTCAAGATCCCTAACAGAAACCTGTTAGGCAATTTGAAATCACATTTCAGCCTATCGTATTAAATGACACGGCAGTATTATGTTGAATGCTGATGAAAGGTCTGCTGATAAAAGCATGGAATACCCTTGCAGCTTTTGTAAATGCTTACATAAATTATTGAGTAAGAAAATAGTACCTCTCTCTCTGCCCTAGAGGCAGACCGCAGTGGATCTATTTTTCCATTCACAAATTCCCCGTAATTATTGTCAAAAAATCATTATGTTCCTTAGGAATGATGTTCTTGGGGAAAGATGGGAGAGGTTTCTCAATTTTTGAACATAAGCACGACTCTGCTGATTTAGCTTTCGGAGCTTCCAAAGCAACAGCCAATTGATTAGAATACCAAGTGCAGACAAAGAATATAAAAAAATACCAAAATATTGCCCCTTGCCAACATACTGTATTCAGGCACTGATATCGCTTTATAGAGATAAAAGCTATCTAGAAGATTTAGGATAGCAGGGATATGGTTCAATCAAATGATATTTGGAAGATATGGTGGCGGTCACTGCTAAGCACAGCATCGCTATGCAGGCCCACAAATGGGATCTGGGCTCTCTGATGATTATGCATCCCTGAGTAATAATAATAAAACACTCAGAAGAGAGATGCTTTAAAATAAAGAGTGAAAGGTTTTCAGAAAAGCCATGTTTTTATAGCAGTTGCTATTTTGTTTGTGTATTTGTGGTTATCTCCTGATTTTTCTGTTATTCTAGCATTCAAAGTTTTTGATTCTTAAATTTGATAAGTAGAGTTTTGCATTCCTTACTTTATTCCTGCTCTACTCAAGAGTCTGCAGCATTTTTGGTTTCTGCCTTGAGTTTATTATTCTCCAGTGCTGCTTTCTGACATTGTTTAGTGTGCGTTTCTTGTCTCCATGTTTAGAAGATGTCTTTCGGGTTATTTCCCTCTGTCGTTCGCCACATTCTCTGCTCAGTTCCATCTGCCTTGTATTATTTCGGGACCTTCTGTTTTTGGACTTTATCTTATTTTTGAGATCAGATTTCTGTATTAAATGGTAAATGGATTGGTACTTATACAGTGCTTTTCTACTGTAATTGAGCAAGCAAATCAGGTTTTACTACTATTCTTACACCCAATCACATGCACCTTGTCTAACAGTCATGCACACACTCACATGAATAAATTGGGGGTAACTCAAGTTTCAGTATTGCAATACTTCAACATGCAGACTAGGAGGAGCCAGGGGTTGAACCACCAACCGTCTGATTGGTAGGCAACCTCCTTTACCACAGCCACTTGCATTAAAGCTTGCATTTTGTATTTGAACTCTTCCTCCTGTGTTCTGCATTTCAACAGTTTCTTCAAGTGCTTAAGGACGTAGTTTGAGTCCCATCACAGATGGTTGTAAATATTACCACTCTGGTACTCCAGCCACAACATGAACACCACTGACATGCCATGTGAATAACATTGATCATCTACAGTGCAATGTCTTACAGGGACAGCTTGGTTACTGGCATTCATATTGATTAAGGAACAAAGAGCATTCACCCAGCATCCAACCACCTCGGATCACTAGCTGTCAGAGGACAAGCCTGATGTACGGAGGCCCCAGCACGCAACTGACAAGACCCGAACAATCTAAAAACACCAAATCATATCACCAGAGCTACTCTGTGTGTGTTTTTATGTGTCAAACCTGCATCCCTTTTCCCATTTCATGAACAATCACCATAATCATATTAATTTCTTGTTCCTTGCAGGGGGTGAAAAATCTGGCAGTTGAGTATAGACAAATACATATGAAGCCCAAACATGTCCTTATGTCTAAGATACCACAGATGGAAACAGATTTATGCTTTCATGTGGAAACGCCCAGTCAAACCATCTGTGCATACGGTAATGCATGCAAAAGTAGAGCAATCGCTGTTGCACATGTGAACAAAGCAGAAAGCACATACGCATACATATGTTTATATTTGTGAGGACCGTGATTAAAATATGTAGCTCCAAATCTGCATATCCTATTTGCAAACACTTAATAAGTAAAACCAATTCTTGAACCTCAAACAGTCCTTTAACAAATTTTAAGTGCACACACTCCATGTTAGGAGTTATATGTGTCTATGTGTCTGCAGGTCAAGAGAAGATAAGTAACAATGGTCCCAGCTCTGCATGGTGCAAACAGCAGAGCGTGAGTCCAGCCAAATGAAGCTCATAGGAGTGAGTGGGCTGCAAACAGTTTGGTGAAATACACCCCTTAACATCTTGACTTCCCAGGGTGAACACATGAAACATGCAGTCTCCCACTCTGTTCCTGTTTCCTTCAATTATTCCTCCCAGTCTCTCAGCAGGCCATGACAACACTTTTCAAGTCCTCCAGCTAAACAATCATATTGGTCATTTGCCACAGTTGAAAATATCCTGTGTAAGGGTTCCTGAAGTTATTTATCATATTCAAGTATATAATTTTCAAACTAAGTCTCATTGAGAGTTACAGAAATCACTTGATTGCAATGATTGCCTCAAAAGGTTGTGCAACAAAATATTAACTTAAGGGTACCATCATTTTTATCCAGGCCAGTTTCATCAGTTTGTTTTTAAAATAATTCTAGTGAACCACAAAGCAAAGTCTGATTTTATTAGTATATTTTCAGTCAGTTTTTTATGTATGCATTTATTTTCTGGGCAGCACGGCGGCATGGTGGTTAGCACTGTTGCCACTGTCACAGCAAAACAGTTCTGGTTTGAATCCACCTTGGCCGGGGCCTTTCTGTGTGGAGCTTGCATGGTCTCCCCATGCTTGCGTGGGTTTTCCTCAGGTACTCCAGTTTCCCCCCACAATCTAAAGACATGCATTTTAGTGGGGTTAGGTTAATTGCTGATTCTAAATTGCCCATAGGCATGAATGGTTGTCTGTCTCTCTGTGTTAGTCCTGCAATTGGTTGGTGACCTGTACAGGGTGTAACCTTCCTCTCACCTTATGATAACTGGGATAGGCTCCACCCTTGGGCGTGTATCCCATTTTTACCTCCGGACTTCCAGACCATACTTGGCACAGAGGTTCCTGAATACTATGTCAGCCACTTGGTTATGCTGTTCCATGTATGCCCTGCAAGCTAGCATCTTCCACCCTGCTGTTATGTGCTAGATTGTCTCAGGAGCATCTCTGCACAGCCTGCACATGGGGTCTTGCCTGGTGTGGTAGACCCCAGCCACTATCAATCTTGTGCTTAGAGCTTGTTCCTGTGCTGCCATGATTAGTGCCTCTGTGCTGTCCTTCAGCCCAGTTTTGTCCAGCCATTCATAGGATTTTTCTATACCAGCCACTTCTTTAATGTCCCGATGGTACATGCCATGCAGAGGCCTGTCCTTCTATCATGGTTCCTGTTCTTGCTCCTGAGGTGGGAAATAATGAAGTACAAATACTTTGTTACTGTACTTAAGTACATTTTTCAGGTATCTGTACTGTACTTGAGTATTTATTTTTCTTACTTTGTACTTTTACTCCCTACATTTTTACACAGATATCTGTACTTTCTATTTCTTACATTTTAAAAACAAGCTCGTTACTTTAGGTTTCACGCGTCTGAGAAAAGTTTGCATTTCCGGTCAGTGCGTGAGCCGGCTCCTGATTGGGAGCGGTTTGTTTTTGTGGAAGCCAGAGCAACAGAGCAGGCACAGAAATACCACAGTAGAGGGAGAGGCTCCTGCAAAGCTCGCTCGGAGACCGGAAAGAGAGGAAGTTGCGCTTTACATAGAGGCTACACGCAGGAATGGTGAGGAAAATGAGTGACAGAAAACGTAAAGCACAAAAAGTGTCTGCTGTTTGTCACACAGTGTGTCTGCTAGCTAAAAGAACTGCTGCTGTATTTTCAGGGAGAGCAAAGAATGAGCGATAACTTCACTCAGATGGAGAAAGATGTAAGAAAGAGGTAGAAACGTCCTCCAAAGAGCTACTTTTACTTTCTTACTTTGAGTGGATTTCAGAGCCTGTACTTTTTTACTTTTACTTGAGTACAGAAGTTGAAGTACTTGTACTTCTACTCAAGTACAGAATGTCATTACTTTTGCCACCTCTGGTCCTCAACCTCCTTCCTTCTGCTTAGCGTACAATCTCGGGGTGTTGGACTTGGGGAGAAACCCTTGTTGCATGGTAAAGAGCTTTCTTGTCTTGATGTCAGTGGCTTCTATCTCCTCCTTTGGCCAGCTTATTATCCCAGCAGGGTATCTGAAAACTGGCAGGGCGTAGGTGTTGATTGTCCAGATCTTATTCTTCCCATTCAGCTGACTCTGCACCTCTGCAGCTGCTTGGCGGTTGCAGTTTTTCTAGTGGTTTCTTCATGGTTCCCATTTGCCTGTGGAATTCCAAGGTACTCATAGCTGTCCTCAATGCAAAGCTGTCTTCTGGTAGTGTAATCCCCTCAGTTCTGACCACCTTCCCTCTCTATGTTACCATCCGACTATATTTCTCCAGTCCAAATGATTTTCCACTGTCATTGCTGTAGATCCTAATGGTGAATCAGTGCTTCATTGTAATCAATTCAATGTCCCAAGGTCAAATATATATATATATATATATATATATATATATATATATATATATATATATATATATATATATACACACACACACACATAAACACACACACACACACAGGTGCTGGTCATAAAATTAGAACATTCCATTCAGAAAGTGAAACTTGTATATTATAATCATTCATTACACACAGACTGATATATTTCAAATGTTTATTTTTTTAAATTTTGATGATTATAACTGACAACTAATGAAAACCTCAAATTCATTATCTGAATTATCTATTTAATATTGAAGACACCTGGTGCCACACTCCAATCAGCTAATTAACACCTGCAAAGGCCTTTAAATGGTCTCTCAGTCTGGTTCTGTAGGCTACACAATCATGGGGAAGACTGCTGACTTGACAGTTGTCCAAAAGATGACCATTGATACCTCGCACAAAGAGGAAAAGGCACAAAAGGTCATTGCTAAAGAGGCTGGCTGTTCACAGAGCTCTGTGTCCAAGCACATTAATAGAGAGGTGAAGGGAAGGAAAAGATGTTGTAAAAAGCCCTAACTAAGTATTGAGTGCTGTACATGCTCATATTTTTCATGTTCATACTTTTTAGTTGGCCAACATTTCTAAAAATCCTTTTTTTGTATTGGTCTTAAGTTATATTCTAATTTTCTGAAATACTGAATTTCGGGTTTTCCTTAGTTGTCACTTATAATCATCAAAATGAAAAGAAACAAACATTTGAAATACATCAGTCTGTGTGTAATGAATGAATATAATATACAAGTTTAATTTTTTGAATGGAATTACTGAAATAAATCAACTTTTTCATGATATTCTAATTTTATGACCTCTACCTGTATATAATCTTTAAAAGACCAAAAACATTCAGCAATTGATTGAAGGAGGAGTGGTGGTGGCAAAAACAAACCCAACTTTCTACCAGAAAGTTGGACTACTAGCCTAATAGGACCATTTTCATGTTTCCTTTTTACTTTTTATGTGGTTAGGCTTAAGGACCAAGAGTTAGGAAAAGATCACGAGTTGGGTTAGAACTCATGCAGCAAGGCTGAAAATGAAGACAACAAAAAAGTAATGTTTGTCCAGTGAACCCCTCGAGCCTGGCTTCATTAAGTGAGTCAGGCTGTTGTTAAAATGCTTTAAAAACTTTACAAAACTAAAAATAATTTTTACAGCCTGGTATTTTAAAAAAAAAGGGATTTTGGCTTTATAGAAAGTTTCTCCTTTCTTGCAGCTGTATGGGTGATTTTCCTTTTAATAATTCATTCCTCTCATCTACTCGTAGGGCTTGATAGGGTTTTGATTGACAGATGTGCAGATGTAGCCATCTGCTTTCTGCTGTGCCTTGTCTCTGCTAACTGCAGTCACTGAAGTTAAATTCACAGCCATTTTTGTGTTGTTGGTGTCATTTTAATTATTGCAGTTTTCTACAACTCCAATTCTAAAAAAGTTGGGATAGTGTGTAAAATTCAAATAAAAACAAAGTGCAATAATTTGCTATTATCACAAATGCAAATTCTCTTCCCTTAATAGGACCCTGAAACTATATACACTTCTTTTTTCTTTTATCATTGATTGTTTTGTTTTTTTCTGTGATTTGGACTACGAGTCTGTAATAAATCAAGCAGTCTATCTATCTATCTATCTATCTATCTATCTATCTATCTATCTATCTATCTATATTAAATATTTAAAGCGAGACAATTTACTATTACTATGAAATAAAGCTAATCCTGAATTTGATGGCAGCAACACATCTCAATAAAGTCATATTGCTCCAAATGTTTTCATTTGGTTAAAGGTCTGGACAGCAGGCGCTGGTCCAGCATCCAGACTCTTCTACTATGAAGCCATGCTGTTGTAACAGATGCAGTATGTGGTTTTTGGCATTGTCTTGGTGAAATATGCAAAGCCTTCCCTGGAAAAACTGTTGTTTGAATGGGAGCATATGTTGCTCTGCACCTTGATGGTGCCTTTCCAGATGTACAAGCTTCCAATTCCATAGGTACTGATGCATCCCCATACCATCAGAGGTGCAGGTTTTTGAACTGAGTGTTGAAAACAAGCAAGATGGTCTCATTCCTCTTTAATCCAGAGGACAGAACAGCCATGTTTTCCAAAAAGAATTTCAAATTTAATTTCTTCTGACCACAGAACAGTTTTACTCTGTGTCTCAGCCCATTTTCAACAAGCTTTGGCCCAGAGAAGACGATGGTGTTTCTGGATCGTCTTTGCATGTTGTCACCCTCTTAAAAATAATGGCCTTTAAGATCTTTTTTTCAGGTTTTTCTGAAAATGCAAAAAACTGAACCAAACATTGAAAATATAATGATTTAGGTTGTTAGGTTAAGACAATCCGGATAACAGATTCCAGTTGACTATCCTTAGGGACCTTAGAGCCATTTATTCACAGGGAAATTAAATGCAACAGAAAAACAACAGTAGAGGAGACATACTAACCAGAAGAAAAAAACTCATTAGATTGCATGTGCACACTTGCACGAGGGAGCCCACTTGCCCTCAAACATTTGCTTGAGCCATGACAAAGTGTTTTCAAGGTGAGGCATTTGTTTAAATTATTTTTATTTCATCAGTGAAGTGGGTTGATGTTCCTTTTCTCCTTCACTGACCTTTGGTATAGAGACAGAGTGCGATAAGGAGAGAAAGCAAACACCACCCGCACAGCCTCAGTGTTCACTGTGAACCAATTAGTTCTACAAGAGTTGGTTGCAGACCAAACATGATTGGCTACTCACGCCACTCTTTTACATCAATAATTTAATCAGGTCATGTTTGATCGTTGGTACTGAGTGCCCCTCTGGCAAGATTGCAAGTCAAAAGAAAAGACAGAAAAGTGTAAAATATTTGTATTGTAGCTGTGGATTCCAAATAGTCCTTGATTTTTCCAAAAACATTATTAAGCTCAGGTTTTAATGCTGGTAAAAGCAGTGTATTACAGGTATTTTTAATTTGCTGTGTGGGTATTTAAAAAAACAAAAAAAACAAGAAGTGGTTACACAAGATGTCATTCTAATATTTCATGAGTACAGACAGCAACGCTTGCAACCAGCACAAGTTGCATTCCGGGGGTTTCTCATGAAATGTTCTTCTATCAAGAGAAAACAGATGTAGATTAATTTCTGGAGGAGAGGCCAAAGGGAAGCTGTACCTCATGCAGAGATAAGAAAAAGTAGAAATACAGCTATACCTGTAATGTCGATTTTAATTTCGCACACTTGCTTTTAAGATAAAATTACAGTTAAATCCCAATTCTTTCAGCTGTGAATGATAAAAGATAAGATCCACTGCAGCATCGGCTGATTAACCCTTATACACTGTCCGGGTCAAATTTTATCAGATTTTTTTTTATTTAAATTTTTGTACATTCAAGCTCTGATTCAAATTTGACCCATATCTAAATAAGTATTTAAATCCAACAGTGATAGGAAAATTAATCTTTTATGTTAATCACATGTTTAACCTTTTACAGTTAATCATACAACAGTATAATCATTGGTACAGTAATCCTTCAATACTAAGAAAGAAAATATGTAATCTGCTTCTGACCAGTATATTGAGAAGTCAGCAGTTGCTAGAAAGTATTTTTGTAGATGAGTAAACAGAAAAGAGGAAGTTAACTAAAAGCTGACAGTCAGAGAGCCACAAGTTACTGATTTGAGCACACATCCACCAAGGCTTAAGGTCAGTTTACTAAGAATAATGATACCATGTCACCCATATACTTCTCTTGGTTATTACGCCCAGGAAATTCTCCTAACAACCAGTGTGGGTCAAATCAAGGAAAATGGTGGTTTTTTTATGGGACAACAGTGTTAGAGTTCAGGGGGACCTTGACACGGTCATGAGAACTGTCTGTATTGTTCTTTAATAGTAGTTGGCTGTATCAGCAGGGGTGATGAGGAGGCGTACAGGATGACAGTGAAGGACTTTGTTGCGTGGTGCGAGGGACAAGGCACCGGTGCCCCCTGTGTCCATCGTGGGAGGTCAGTGGGGACATTGTAGAGGACTACAAATATATGGGAGTGTACACTGACAATAAACTGGACTGGGTTAAGAACACTGATGCCCTGTACAGGAGGGGCCAAAGTCGTCTACTTTTTGAGGCGCCTGAGGTCCTTCAACATCTGCTGCACTGTTCTCAGGATCTTCTATGTGTCAGTGGTGGCGAGTGCCATCCTCTATGCTGTTGCACGCTGGGGGCAGCAGGCTGAGGATGGCAGACGCCAGCAGACTCAACAGATTGATCCACAAAGCCAGTGAGGTTGTGGGAGTGGAGCTGGATTCGCTGATGGCAGTGTCGGAGAGGAGGATGCTGTCTAAGCTGCAGGCTATTATGGACAATGGCTCCCACCCACTCTATGACACAGTGATGAGACACAGGAGCACATTCAGTGCAAGACTCATCCCACCAAAATGCACCACAGATCACTACAGGAGGTCATTCCTACCTGTGGCCAGAAACCTCTATAACTCCTCCTTTAATAAGTGACATTATGGTCCATCAGTGCAATTTATTATGCATAAATGTATACAGTATGTTACAGATTTATACTCCAGATTTATATTTATTATCACAGCCACTGCCTTCAAAATACTGCAGTTTAGTGCATGATAAACAGGTCAGTTTGCTGTACTGTATTTACAGTAGAGCTCTGTGTTGGACTGGTGCACAGAGGTTGTGTTCATGGTCAGTTACGTTTACGTGAAGTGTAGCAAAGATGGAATGTGTTTAAATTCCCTTTCACAGTTTGTGCCCTACATAACTGCTGAGTGCATTCATTAGAATTAAAATTTAGATTGGAATAACGTTTGTATTCTCATTGTTTTATATTATTATAATATTATATAATGAGGTTCAGTTAGCTTTACACAAAAATAGCAGGTAGAAACGTCCTCCAATGAACTATTTTTACTTTCTTACTTTGAGTAGATTTCAGAGCCTGTACTTTCATTACTTTTCACTTAAGTAAAGATGTTCAACCAGTACTTCAACTTTTACTTAAGTATTTTTCAGCAGAAGTACTTGTACTTCTACTTAGGTACAGAATGTCAGTACTTTTGCCGCCTCTGATCATTTGCGATAACTGTCAATTAGTTTTTCACATCGCTGTGGAGGCATTTGGGTCCACTCTTCTTTGCAGAATTGTTTTAATTTAGCCACATGGGAGGGTTGTCATTGTGTCATGTTTAAGGTTTTTTTCATTTTTTCTGAGCCAGTCAGAGGTGGATTTGCTGGTGTGTTTCCGATCATTGCACAACCAAAGTGCACTTGAGCTTCAGGGAATGAACTGATTAAGCTCAGGATTTTGGTTTTTAACTCCTTCCGCATTTTGTGCAACACAAACCATTCGAGATCAAAATGTCCAGCTTTTTCTGGAGAATGATGTAGTTACTTGTCTTTTTTGTAACTTTTATACTTTTTAAAATATTTAACTTTTTACAAATTTTATTTTTCCCACGGAGAAAGTTTGAAATCCCCTGCAACACCACCTTACTTTGTCAGTTAAGTAGTTCAGCATACTCTGAGCTAGAGAAAAATTTCAAACTCTGAGTGGGTCCCAAGATGTGAACTATTTGGCTATAACTTGGTTTGTTGATATCTTTCATGGTTTCACAGTTTGATGAAATTTTCTGAAATTTCACTGGTTTTCTATAGAAGTTTTTAGAGTGGTGACATCATCACCAACTGAAGAATTTCAGATGTTTCGCTTTTCTTTTCTTCTGTAGGTCTTTTTACTCCCACAACTTTTGGTCTACCAAGACATTTTATACTTCAAAGTGTAGCTATGGTTGTGCTCTGTAAGAACATGGCCTTTCCAAAGCCTCAAAATTTACAGAATTTAAACCAGGAGCCTCAGAGTGTCAGGCGGACTCTCCAAATCTGCCATTCACACCAATATTAACTTTTCTCCTCTCTTTGGAGCAAAAACCAAAAACAGAGGCACTTTTTAAACTGACATTTCCCTGTCAATTTCAGTGGTATAGAGATAAACACAACAAAACCAAAAAACAACATTTCCTGCTTCAGTAGCATCTCCTTGTGCTCATAATGTAAAATACTTGTCCCCGGGACTTACAGTTTTTGTGTGGCAACCATGGTTATTATAGTTGACGAAAACGAACGAAATAACGAAAACTGAAATTGAAAAAACATTGTCGTTAACTGAAATAAATAAAAACTAAAATTGAAAAGGAAAAAACAATAACTAATTAAAGCTGAATTATGAGTTTACAAAACTAACTAAAACTAACTGAAATTATAGATATTGTCATTTTTTAAAGTCTTGTGGATTGATACGAAATCATTTTTTCCGCTTCCGGTTAAGCTCGGAGCGCCATCAGGCAACTGTGTGTGTGCGTGCGCATGTGCGTGCCGCAGCTGCTCCTCAAAGTAATGCAGCGGTCTGCAGAGAAAGCAGCAGAGTCCCATATGGAGTTTTGTTTTACTACGATAGCACAGATAGCAGTGAGCGTGTTGTTGTGGATGATGACAAATGTGCAGAACACTCCTCAGTCAGGAAAAAACACCAACATCAAAGTCCAGCTGAGAAGTGCTCACAGGGCAGCTACAGAAACCGCTCTGATCCAACGAGGTAACCTGGCGCACCTCCGGAGAAACGTGACTACTCTGTCGGGTCCATGCAGCCCACAACGTTGTGATTAACCTGTTTAGTCCTTGTGCGATTTCCAGCTACTTTATCATTCAGAGAATAACAATCAGGAAAAATAATCAAAGCATCAATATAAGGACTCACAAATGTCAGCAAATTCCTGGAGGGAGACTGCTGAAACTATCGGAATGGATGTGAGGGAATGAAGAAAGTGAAAAAACAGGGACAAATATGTTTGCAGCCAAAAAACTGAGCACAAAGAGTGAGGACCAAAAAACACCAGCACACAACCACAAGGTAATTAACACACACAATCCAGCTACACAAGCATAAATGCGGACATGAGGTCGGCCACTTCCGTAGGTTGTGTACAGAGGCCACAAAGCCTGCAAGTCTAATTAGGAGCATCTAACCAAGCTAGCTCCAAAACAGAAGCAGCTTCAGGTGGAGAACATCAGGATGCAGCTGGATTTGACCTTTGACTCCTTCAAAGAGTTTGTTTTTGTCGAACACCACATGTAGGTGTTGTTAATCTGCTGCACTGATGCTGAACTTTATTGGGAGTTTATTGTAGAATTTATTGAGTTTTGGAGTTCATATTTTTCTTTGTTTCTCCCTGTTGATGTTCATGTGTGTCCTTAATGTTACACACATTTAGCCTGTAGTGCTGCTGTCTGTGAACAGTTGGTTGTTGAATAGATTTCTTTAAAGGTGTCTTTAAAGGGTACCTGATTAAGTATGAAAATACTAAAACTAATACTGAAACTAACTAAAACTAAGCATAAAACCAAAAATAAAAACTAATAAAAACGAGCAAAACCGCTCTGAAAACTAATTAAAACTAACTGAATTAAAGAAAAAAAAAGTTAAAACTAACTAAAACTAAACCATAATGTAAAATCCAAAACTATTGCCTGGTGGCAACCTGTTTTTTGGGGTAGGTCAGCAAGAGTTTCTTCTGTCTCTCGCTCATTTTAGAGGGAAAAAAAATAAACACCTTGAAGCAGCTTGTGGCTGATTGGCGGATTCCAATTCAGCATTGAGCTGCATAGTGTTTAAAAGCAGCCTGCTGTTAATTTGTGGATTCAAACTGAGCTTGTTTCAGGTCTGTTTCCCTTTTATTTCAGCTCTTCTTCATTTTGATGCGCTTCAGCTCCAGGTTTTGCTGTGTCCATATTTTTTTAAACAGCAATTTCAGCAAATCAAGTTCAATTTAGGTTCTTCCTTGACAATTTGAGCTCTTTTACTTTTTTATTTACTTTTTAATTTTGTCTTTCAGCTGGTTAACTGGTTCGGCAAATTAAGTTTTAGGTTTTTTTAAGCATTTCTAGGCATCATCTGTAAAATCTTTCAGCATTCACATCGCATTTTTGCTAGGAAATGCTTTTTTTCTAGTTTTATCTCTGACATTCTGAGATCAAAATGAAACTATTTTTTAATGGTAGCAGTGTACATCTAAAGTTATTAGAGATGTGTGACGAATTGCAAATCATAGAGCGAGGGGTCTGGAGATATCTGAAATTTCACAAATTTCATTGACGTAAAGCAGGCTTTGGCACATGCGGAAGACAACTAGACACAGGCGCAGCAGATGAGAGGAGACAACAGTATATTAGCTTATAACAGCATGCATAACAAAGTAGTGCAAGAACAATCTATCCCACATGGACTGATGCAATGTCACAGTCGGTTGAATTGGTGGGTGTGTGGACTTGGGGCAGCCAGGTATGCAGAAGGCATGTTGAATGAAATCTGCGACGGAAATGGTCCCAGAGGAAAGCGCCCCAAAACGTGAGTAATTTTGTAATACAGCTGTTTCTGCATCAAACACACTTTTAAGATTTTTTTTTTAAGCACAAATCCAGTAAGTGCCTCCATCGTGTAGTGGTCAAGACATTGGCTTGGCAGGTGAATGTTGCCGTTTGATTTCAGCCAGAGACGCACCCTTTGGGGTTGAATTATGAAGGGCATCTGGCACAAAACCTGCAGAGCTACCCTGCTGTGGCAACCCCTTGAGACAAGAAAAGCAGCAAGTTGCTTTAGTAGTCATCTAATCTTCAAATTTCTGGTCAGTAACAGCCAGAAAACAGCATGCTTCTTGCACACTGCTTTTAAATCTCCTGCTGACCTCATCTTTCAGTAGAGGGTAAACATGGGATATAATGATTTAGGTGATGTTTGGTTTACTTCACTGTTTTATTTTTTCTCGAGCAAATTTCATCTGGTTGAGATTAAAGTTAAGCTTCATAGCCGTACAGTTTTAGTGCACCTTAATGGCTCACTGGCTCGCTGTCAGTACACTCTGAGCTGAATCATTTGCTCTTCTTTTGCTCCTGGTGTGCAGATGTGTTACACTTGTTTACAACAGCTTATTTTCCAAACTAACATTAGAAATATTTTCATACAGGTAGGAAAGTGAGAGCATTTTGACTGGGAGCAGAAACATCTGGGCACATTCACCACATTCTTCCAAATGAGTCCAGTGTTCACAACCTTTCAAAATAATTTAAAAATAATGTGACTTTTACTGAGCATCTTGTCAGAGTGCTTATAAAATTGTATATATATTTTAAACAAATGCAGGTAATTAGGTCTGTTATGTGCTATTTTCATTGCACATATTAATCATAAGGGTAAAAGCACACTAAAATACACACTGAAGCCAAGCTGGCATCATCAAGTATGCTACTGTCTCACTGTGAGCTGCATCCTCCTGTCCTCAAAAGTCTGGATTCCCGAGTGTACCTGCCAAATAGCAAGTATTCAAGTACTCAGTATTGAGAAACACCCACTGAAAGAATCTACTCCAGATCTGGTTTTGACTTGATCAGCAGTAGCCTCACCCCCTGACTTTGATAGGTGAGGCTGGTAGCCTAAGATACACTGCAGCATAGAAACCATGAAGCAGTGAATTAAATAGCGTAGTCGTTAAAGGTGTTTTATAATAATTTAAGTTTTAATTCATGGATTCAATAAATTAATTGATTTAATTTATACTTAATTACTGACACATTATTTAATGATTATTTGTTGATAATGCTACATATGTGTGCACACAAGATAAATGACTGGTTCTCACATAATACTAACTTGTTTGCACCATAATGTAAAAAAAAAAAAAGAAAAGAAAAAGAAAGATAAGATATACTTTACCTATCCCAGATTTAGGAAATTATTTTTCATGAGTTCTCTTGTTTTGCTTAGTGACAGGGCTGATATTATCTCACGTGCAGCCATTATTTACCCATTATGTGGCCCATAAGGACACTGATTTCACACCACATTTGTGGTTTTTGACTCTTAATGCACTGTCATTATGTGGGCACTAAGTCGTGAGAGGTTTAGATGAGAAATGTATTAATAACTGCCCAGTTCACAGAGAGCCAAAGAAAAGCAGATTTCTTCTGAGTGAAGAACAGACACTGATATGAACACTGTGCCCGATTATGTATATTAAATATATTATATGTATATAATATATTAAATATATCGTGAGTTTTTCATGAAGAACTGACCTTAAGCTACTAACCTTAATTGTTGTATTAGATCCTCTCTATCATAGCTGATGTTTAAATCTGTCATATTCTAATAACTGAAGGAGAAACCAACATAGAAAAAGCATCTTGTGTGTTTTTACTTCGGTGGATTCTTCAGCACACTGAAGATTTCTAGTTTTGCCATAGGGCACAGCATTCTCTGCTCTGGTCCTTACAGAACTCCCTTGATTTTCCAGTATTCTGATAAGCCTTATCACTCACTCACTTTCTGCACAGTGTTTAAAACAGTCAGAGGAAAGACTCAGTCATGTGTGGATCCTGTATACCCAGAAGGGAACGGCTGCTGGACTCTTTTTAATCAAATAATCATTTCCTCTGTTTTTTTGTTTTTGTTTGTTGTGTTCAGGGACACTTACAGAACTTACAGCTCAGTTTACAGCAGAAACAACGAACAGTAGTCAAAAAAGACACGTCACAACTTTTACTCTTATGAGAAGGTACTGACATTCATCATTCATTATTCTTGGGAGTGTGAAAAAGAGACAGGCTATAATCTTTGGCATCATCTGATAAAACTTTATTTGCTTATGCCAGCTGGAGTCTGAATGTCACTACATCTACTTATAGGTACAATGTTAACAGTTATTGGTGTGCCAGAACAGGATTTGGTACATTCCAGAATGTTAAATGTCAACATGTCAGTTATGCCTTATTGCATCCAGTCACATGTTGTATTATGCAAGCCAGCATGCTCTTCTGGCCAATAAAAATATGCATCAGGTAATAGATGTCACAAGGTAGGACGGATGATTGATTTAAATGTCAACCATTCCAGATGTCATATTTTGTCATTTGTGCTTTTATTTTTGTTACTGATGGACTGTAACTCCACACTGTATTAAAACACTATTTTGAATGCAAATTAAAATCTGAACTTTTAACCATTTAACAATGGTGTCATATTTAATGATGGAAGATACCCCATATGAAGGCTCGTAGGTAGGCAAGGATCAACTTTATTTAAATCCAACTGGCAGTTGCAACTTAGCAAATACCAGGAATAAACAGAGTGAAATGCAAGGGATACATCAGGAACTCGGGAATAATATGCACAGGAACAGGAAACCCGATGATGTGACAAAGGGCAATGGGAGACTTTATACACAGGGTAATGAGGTGAGGGGCAAACAGGTGAGAGACACAGTGGGAACAAAACAGGGATAACAAGACACGGGAAGTTAAAGTCAACACAAGACACAGAGAACACTTACAACCAAACAGCAAAACAAGATTAACTTACTCAACCAAACAGGGGAACAAGACAGACAAAACTAACACAAAGACAAGACTGAAGGAAGAGGAAGGGAACGTTTAAGGAAACTAATGAACACCAGTGATCAGGAAACAATAAAACTCATAAGCACAATGAAATACAAAACATAGCTAATGAGATTAGGATAAAACAGACGTATGTGTTTTTATTGGACCCTCGATACGCAGTCTTTAGGGACACGTTAACAATCCTGTTGAATTTGTTCTTGTCAAACGTCACAGTGAAAGGTCTCCAGGTATAAATATGTGAAGAGGAACTCTTGCTGTCCATTGCAAACTGATGAAGGATATGCATGAAGTATAATCTTTACAGCACCTGCTGTGCCAGGAAATGCACATTCATTTATAAGCTCCATATGTCCTTCAGCTACCGACACCTACTGTTCCTGATGTCTGACATCATCATCTTGCCACCTGATGTCAGTCACTACACCCTCACACATACTTTACTCACATTCTGATGTCGGGGCACACGTGACCCTCATAAGTCAAACTCAGGAGGGGTGTGCTGTATTTGTACACCTGCCGTGACATTTAAACCATCTGCTTTCACTGCATTGTTTGTTTGTTTTTAAACTAACTCCCAGCCTTGCCTTTGTTATATTAGTCATCTGCTGTGACTAATGCATGACACTGCAGACACAAGCCAAACAAAATTTTTTTTCCTTTATATAGGACGTTGAAATAGATTGCTAAGTACACAGCTATTGAAGTACTGTACAACAGAGCCCAGATTTTCCAGGAATGAGCCTGGCAGGACCACTTATGTAATCTTAGTCTTAGTGAAAGAAATTCCAGGTACTTGTCAGCCCACTTTCATTGTAAAGATATCATATGCTGCAAAGCCATTGTTCTGTCACATGTACACAAAAGGTGTCCAACCAGACTAAAAATAGTTACATAACTTCCACTTTTAACTTGGCACATCTGATCACTTGTTCAGGACCCCTCTGCTTTACATTTAAAGCAACAAAGTACCAAGTCAATTTTTTTGCAGCGTCTGACAGACCTATAATAGCAAATGCTTAACCCTGTGACTCTGGCTTACCTGTCTTCCCAGCGTGCATGTGAGGCTTCCAAGAAACTGCGACGCCGACCTGCATGTGACACATTTAGCGTTCGTGTTCGGGTTCAGACAAATCCTGCTTTCACCGTGTTCAGGTGTGAACAAAAGACTGCTTTAGACACCTTCAGATCACCTGAAGAAGAACAACCAAGAAAAGTCTGTGTTAAGCTGAAGATATGGTGGAAGTATTGGTCGCTGCTAATAGTGACGTAACCATTTAAAGGTATGCCTGGTCAGAAAAAATTCACTGCTGGAATACAATAGAAAATATCACAACAAGAAGCCAAGTCATCAATGGTGATGGTAACGACGCAATTTCCCTGTAGGCTATTTGGCAATCATAGAGTTCTCCTACTGAAATATCAAAGAATACCCATAGACTCATTCCTTCTGTTTATCTGCGAAATAAATAAATAAATAAATAAAGCATTTTGCCAGCCAAAATGACACCAAAGCTCTAAACAAATCACTATTGATGACATGAGTGGAAGGGTGACAATGAAGAGCACAGAATGTCTCTTAGGGGGCAGGTAGAATGGTTTATTAAAGACCTCCGACAAGAAGAAAACAATGTTTTTACTCTCTTTCATACTGTCATTTCATAGCTTTTCTATAGCCATTCAGTTAAGATTATATAGGATTTTTTTTCCAGTGTTAAAATGAATGTTAAAAGGCAAATGTTCTCCTTCTGCAGCAAGCTCCTCTAACATTTGATTAGTAATCACTAACAACATTAACAACATCAGCAGGACTTTTACCTGCAGTCTAGCGTTACTGTTACGAGATGAGCACAAACATCGGTTATCATGGACACTGCGGCGCTAAGGCAACGCAGTTTCGTTACCCTACATGCAGAATATTGTAACTGAGCTCACGCTGGCAGCTGAAATCTTTCGGTGCACAAAAAAAAAATTTAAATACCAAAAAATGAAAGCATTTTGGAAATGGAAGATTTCCACCAACAACTCTAACTCAGGAGTTGGCGCTTTTTTTTTCCCAGGGTAACCCCTAATGAAGACACAATTGCGTTGGTGAAAAACATTTTATTAATTGAATGAACTAATCTGATGAATGTTCTCTCATTACTGCCTCAGATTCCCCAGTGAGGTCATTTGTTACTCACAGAGGAAGATATACAAACACACACACACACAAAGGCTCAGAGAAATATTTGCATACACACATTCTTGCAGCGCTTATGCCACTCATTTCCCCCCACCTGGCACTGCTGTGTAACAGATGGGTGACGTGTATGAATGCCAGAATAAAATATAGCAAGCAATATCCCGGCTGTGCGCACACACCAACAAATCCATTCACTTTACTCTGCACTCATTCACTGCGACTTCCACTCACTTAGTATGTGTGTGATTTGCCAGCTGTCAACTTACTATTTCGTGCCACTTTACTTTGCCGGCGATTCTAGTCTTCTGGTGTGTATGTGTGTGTGTGTGTGCATCCACAAGAATAGACAGCCATGCATTTGGGCAGAAACACTCACATTTGTAACAGTTAGATTCCTCAATTATTATTGTGGCTATGAGTAGATATTAAACAGAAACCCCAGGAACCCCTTCTCTTCTTTCCACATGAAGTATCCTATAGTGGATGGTCACATACTGATTTGGGCCCAGTCTCAGTGTCATTACATTTCCCTTTGTAAAAAACAACTTTGAGAAAAGTGTATGGTATCTTGTAAAACATTTAATCTTTGTCTAACTTATTCCACTAGTTCTCATTTATCATACCCCAGACAGTGAAAATGATGAAACATACCATTTTATTATATTGTTTTATTTTGTTTCTTCCTTTCATTCATGGAAACAGGTTTAGATGCTGAGGTAGTTCTCCCTCAGAAGCAAAGCTTCACTGTAAATCAGTACAAAGCTGTTCTGAGTTCTCACCCTTTTTTCCTGTGATGAAAACATTTCTATCCTGATGGGGGTGATCCACTCACCCACGGTTTGGTGAGTGTAAAGACTCTGTCAGTCACATGTCTTCATAGTCACCGGTTCCCAAAGGAAATCGGCACCTGTGGGAGATTTTGTTGGTGTTCATACAGCCATTACAGGTAAAGACACCTGGAGAATCAATGACATGTTGCAGAGAAGCTGCTCTGCTGACACGTTGCCAAGATGTTTCCAGGGAAGGGATGAACTTTTTGAATCCCAGGGGGTTCATTTAATTTTTGATCTGTTTTACATCCTATAGCTGCATGATAAATTGTTTCAATTACTGTTTGGATTTGTCTGATGATGAGCACATAATTTTTATCCATAATTATTCTTAATTTCTTGCTAAACTCAAAGGAACCTCTGCTAACAGTGCATTCTCTGATTTTGCTTTATTTACATGGGCATCTACAGAATTTATATAGCATTCATGAAGCACTATGCTAGTCCTACAGGCCGGTCAAAGTGCTTTAGACTATAGTACAAGCCACATTCAACTGTACAGTCACACAGCACTTTATTCAATACAGTTTATCTACCTTACATCCATGACTAATTTAGCTAACGTGCATGTCTTCTGTAAATACCAATGACTAGAATTTTATACTTTTACCCTTAAATATATCTTTATCTTGTGTTCCGTGATGTGTGAATTATATATTTGATTCTTATGTCTTTACAATGTGTGAATTTTTACTACTTACCATCGGCTGCACATGCAGAATACATTTTACTGTGCATTGTACTGTGTGTAATTGTGCATGTAAGAAATTAACCTTATCTCATCTCTATCTTATGCAAATCTTACTGCACATATGTTTAATTACACTGCGCTACTACTCTAAGATTATCAGTGGATCTGTTAGCTATTGCTGTAGCTTGGAGAGTAGAAGTACCTTAATGCTGCATTCTCACCAGTGGTCTAGCAAAGCCTGACTGCACAGAAGTCTATAAAAAGCTTCCCTACCACACACTTCATCTGTAACCTTAGTGAACATTTTCCTGATGAGTTCACAGTCTCGGCCCCTAGGTAGAAGTCTTAATTCATATGCATGGTGTTTATTTGTAAATTATAGCCTCATTTAGAGTAAAATAAGTGATATAGAAGGCTATGCTTTAGGCTGGGCCTATCATAAGATTTTTTTTAAAAAAAAGGCTCCCAATGTCACATGACAAAATGTGTGCTAGAAATTTATTTACGTTCCAAGACAAGTGACTGAAATCTGTTATGTTTATTAGTTTTAACATAAACAGTGAATTAAAACAAAGATTCAAGAAAGAAAGGCATTACAACCAACCATTAAGACATTTAGCCCAACACTACTGACACCAGTACCACTGCTACCTCTGCTCTGTCATATGCCACTGCAGTTTCTTTTTTTTTTTTTGCTTTCTGTTAAAGGTTTTGTGACAGTGTGTTTATGGTTGTGAATGAAGAAGAGTTGTTCACTTTGAACCCTCAGTAAACAAGCTGCAGATACAAGTGTTCTCCAAAGTGAGTTTATTTGTGATTGGTGCATTCATTCACTGCCTTTCAAGTTTGAGTGCAGCTAAAGACTTGTTTCAGCCGAGTCACATCATTTTAACTAAATATCCTTGACCATTTGATTCATTCTCACTGTAAAAAGACAAATATGTGCCAGAAATGCAGAATTCACAACTCTAATTCTCCCCTTTTCATTTTTCCCAGTTTATTTGTGCCATTTCAGCATTGATTTCTCCATTGATTTCACCCAAACTATTTGTTTTATCTTTGTTGAACATTGCTTTGATGGACAAGGCCTTCTATATCAGCCGAGCCTTCAGTCGCGCAGTAAACTACAATGCCTTCATGCCTCACTTCTCTTGCTTTGCTTTATCAAAGGAAAAGATGATGACCTTTTTTGTTCTCCATTCATACGCTTACATTGGTGTCTATTCAGCATCAATTCATTCTCAATTTGTTTTTCTTTCCATTTACAGGTGAAACTGCTTTGTTATGAAGTTTAAACAAAAAAAAAAAAAACGGACACAGCAAAAGCACACACACACACACCTACACAAGCACACAAAGAGAAATACCTGTCCTTTTCCAAGTCCTCACCCCAGGCTTGCAAATTCTGACCCTAGCATCCAAATTTTGTGGCACAAATCGAGACTTAACATTTTTCCAATCTTCAGTTCTCCAGTTTTGGTGAGATCTTTGAGATACCTTGATTGCAACAACTGGTAATGAGTGGCTATTTGAGTTACCGTTTCATTCCTATCAGCATTAACAAGCCATTTTCAACCGCTCACTGGATATTTTCTCTTTATCAGGCCATTCTCTGTAAACCATACAGATGGTTGTGTGGGAAAATCCCAGCAGATCAGCAGTTTCTGAAATACTCCAGCTACATACATATATACACACACACACATATATATATATATATATATATATATACATACACACATATATAAACATATACACATATACACACACACACACACACACACATATATATATATATATATATAGAGAGCTGGTTCCATAGAAGAGGGGCCTGAAAGTTGAAGGCGCTGCCTCCCATTCTACTACCTTGCCTAGGAACAAGTTAACAACAAGCCAGCAGTCTGTTTCTCAAACATGTGTCATACATGCTGCAGCAATAATTTATATGGTTTATGAAGGCACGCACAGGGGCAGAGGGGCCCACAACAGCTGTGGCTTATTAAGAGATAAGCAGATTAAGGGGTCAAAAATCACTGCTGGTTTTGACACAAATGGAACTCTCTCTTTCTGTCACACACACACACACACACACACACCAGCTGCACAGAGTGCAACACTCTCTCGATGGTTAATGCTGGGATTATACTCCCTTGCAGATGCACACAGATACCTGCAGACACCTTGGATGTGTAATTGTTATTCTTCGACTTGCTGGTCTGCTTACAGTCCAGTCCAACATTTTCACAGGGCCTCGTGCAACCACTAATGTAAAAAGTTACATTACTCTGACCCTATGCACATTGTTGTATGCTTACCAAATGTACAAAGTGTAACAGACGCAAACTCTTGTTGGGTGAATGTGTGCCTGGCAGACCAGAAAGTGGGTGGATGTGTGTGTACACTTTTTTTAAAATAAGTGTAGCACAATGTCAGCTGGGGCAGTGAGATCATCTTTTCCCCTAGGTGTGTGCGTTCTGTGGATTTATGTAAGACTCGAGAGTTTTCCCAAATTTTCAGGCCGTTGCGTGTGCCTCTGTGATTTGTTTGCATAATGTTGCATAATGAGGGGCTGCGTGTGTCTGTCTCCCTGAATGAAATTTCATTCCTCCTGGTGTTTTGATTATTTTTCAGACATGCTGTGTGTGTGTGCACTCCTGTGAGTCTGTGTGTGTGTTATTTAAAGAAGGGATTAGGACCACCGGAGACTCAACACCTGATTAATGCAGAGAGCGATTGGATTGGAAAGTGGATTTGAGCCAATGGATTTTATTCAGCCACACACACGAGCGCACACTAAATGACTCACAATGCCATAACAGAAAACTGCTATTAAATACAGTGATAAAAATAACCTTCACACCATCATCTTCTATGTAGCACCAAAACTGCCAAAATTAAAAATAAATTTTTTTTTTAAATTCTCAAAAATACATAAACATGCCATTTAAAGAATGAAAATGAATGATAAAAAGTAACAAACTCATGTTTTAATTTCTTACTGTATTCCAATTTAATGACAGTGTTTATGCATTTATGTGTGGGTAGATTAGTTAAGCAATTTAGGAAGTAAAAATGAAAGGAATAAGGAAGATTTTGCAAATAAACAGGCTGAAAAATGCAAAAGGAAAAAGTGTTATAAAACAATTTCACACTTTAATCAAAAATTAAATAAATAAGATAAGTTAAGAATCAGATAATAAATAAATAAAAAGGTAAATAATGGAATTAAAAGGAAGGCGATATTGAAGAAATTTGTCACACCTATTACACTGCTCAACAATGACTTTGCTACCTGGAGAAAAATACCTGATATAAGGCATTTCAGGTCTGCTGATTCCAAATCTGTAATCAGAATTTCTCCAGCACGTCAGGTTCTTGAGTTATGCACATCACAACAGTTAGCTAATGTACTGCTGTACTGGCGCTTCTCACACAAACGTAGAGCGTATGATTTTCCAATTTTGAAACTGAACAGAATTTAGCAATAATTTGGGTGATTTGGGGACTCTGTCGCTTTGTTTGTTTGTCTGCCAGCACCTCCTACACAATTAAGAATTGAGCAACCAGCCTTGGCACACATGTTGGACAGATGAGAGCAAAATGGAGATGTTTGACTATAATGCACAGAGCCAAATACAGATTATCAGCACAAACAAACCCACACAGACTGTCAAGGAGCCCTACAAACTGTGATGTACAATGATGGAGGGGTCATGTGCCCAGTCCGAGGACCTGGGCACCGTGTGGTCATTCAGTCGAGCATGAACTCCTCTGTACACCATATACTTTCCATATATTCTGGAGTCAAACATGAGGACATCCGACAGCTAAAACTTGATTCAAATTGTGTCACGCAACAGGACAATGCTCCCAAACACAGCAGCAAATTTACAACAGAATGATTCTTTTCTTTTTCAGCCAAAGTGCTGCAATGGCCCAGTTAAAGCCCAGACCTCAACCTGACTGAAATACTGTGGTGGCGCCTTAAGAGAGCTGTTCATAAATGAATGCCCACAAACCTCAATGAACTGAAGTAACAGTGTAAAGAAGGATGGGCCCAAATTCCTTCACAATAACGTGAGAGACTTATACATACAGATTCATTTCTTCGAGTTATTGTTGGTAAAGGTGGTTCTACAAGCTACTGAGTCATGGTGTGTACGTCTGTCCTTTCACAGGGCTGTATCGAGACCATCAGGTTACCTGTTGTGTGGCAGGCAGAATTTAGATCCAAAATGCAGCACTCAAGAACAAGATAGCATTGTTGCTGACTGAGCAGGTAGATAAGGCCGGACAGGGCCAGCAACACAGACTCCGATGGATGGACGCCATGACAAAGGACAAGGGAAAACACAGTAACGAGAGGAGAGTGGAAACATCTGGGGAGAACAGGTGAACAGAATTACAATAATGTGACAAAGGAAGCAAAACTGAACCGAACACACACAGAACAGGAGACTGGCAACATAAAACAGGAAGTGAATAAAACAGGGACATAGAAAGTCAGACTTGACACCACACGGGGAGACAGACACACTGGAGGAAAACAGACACAAATGACTCCACAGAAACAGTGAGGAACACTAGTGGACAAAACACAGGGAGAACCAGACTCTCAAATACCAAGAAGGGACCAGGAAGAAACAGATGCAGTAAGGAATACAGGAAAGCATACGACATAAAATAAAGCAGTGACCACGAGGATAAATAAACTACAAATCCATTAAACACAGAAACAACTGAAGAAATAAAACAAAAACAGAACTTGAAAAAGCACCGGGCAAAAGGCCCAGGACCATGACAACAATAACATCTCCTTTATATCAACAAATGATAAATTGACTATATATATTATATTGTATATATATATATTGTATATATTGTAAGATCATCATGTTGCCCAGCTACCACCCATGTGGCCTTTTTAACATTGAGGCACCTAGAGCACCTTATCAAAGCACTGCATCATTTCAATTTCATGCCCAACAGCATGAAAAGGCCGGACAAATACTGTAGCGATGTACACACCCTACATGTATCTTTAAATAATATTGGATGCATTAATAAAAGTGTATTTATTGACACATGTATGAAATTCTTTACATTATTATACTATTCACATTTGATTTCGACAGTAATGGTCCTCCGTATGTGCAACACTGGGTAACACAGATGAAGACAAAAATGACTTTGTGTAGTATGCAAGCAGATACAAAAGAGTTGTGGCTTTTATGTCTGTACGTATTGACAGCTGACAGACAAAAGAGAGAGAGTCACAAGGAGACAAAAAAACATCAAAGTGAAATGGGAAGAAGGAACAAACACATCAGTAAGTCAGCAAGGTAGTCAGTCAAAAGCAGAGCTCAGAGGGGACAAAAATATCTTTGTATTCATATTTTTTTGTCTGCATACAAGCTGCAGTGGAAGGATCTCATACAGGCTGACATTCCTTGAGCTGGCCCCACCCGCAGAGCGACACATGGATTGCCAACTCCTTTTAAATCAAAAAGATCGGCAGGGACACAAGTAAACACAGCGTCATGACAACCTGAACATAGAGGGAAAGATGGGAACATTTCTAATACACACCAGCTGCGACGAGCAGAGACTCTCACAGCATCCTGTGCTGAACCAGTGAATCCACACACATTTGCTTTTTAATCAAAGATGTTGGTGATTTCTGCCTAAAGCGGTTCATTCGTAGTATACTTAAAATACCAACAGATACAGAAAAGACCGAGCAGCTCATTTGGAAGCATCAGATGAATCTGTGTGTAATCAGCGCCTTCTCGGTGCAATCGCTGGTTTTGACTGTTTGCTGTGACACCAGGGGATTCAGCTGTGTGAGGGAGGAGTTTATATACAACTCTCTCTTTAGAATCTTAAACTAGTTGACTTTAGCATCTGACATGTGAGTTTTATGTACTGACTCAGTGCACCTGCATAAATATTACATGCAAGTCTTTTTTATAAGAAAAGATGTTACAAAAGCAAAACTGACATCCTCCCGTAGGCTTGCGAGATGCTCGCTGAAGCCAGGCTACTGGCGCACAGAGGCAACAGCTGTCTACACAACTTGGTGTCCTGCATTTGTGGGCAGATTCATTTATTAAAATCCAAACTATCACATTATTGTGCTCGGTTAGCTTTTGTAAACACCTGTTCAGAAAAAACCTGGCAACGCCAATATGGTCAGCTACGGCCACATACATACCTACTCTATGTTTTAATGGAGATGGTTGCATAATATACATGCATTTTTTTTTTCTTTGTTTCAACAAAACACTGAACAGACGACATTCCACTCAATGTCAGAGGCAACATCAGTCGTGGTGAGTGACAGCTCTGGGAAAGTGGAGCTGAAAGTTCAGTTGAACTGACGATAAGCATCAGAATGGCACTGAACTGGCTCGTATCTGTTTTTTGTTTTTCTAAAGCTTCTCACACCACACAGCCTGAAACGCCCAGATAACATTTTAAGATTTACGATTTTAGCTTATACCTTGCTCATTTCCGAAGGGGCTCTTTTGGGGATCCAAATAGTGCCGACCTGGAAGAAGGTGTGCACTATGGAAAAAGGCAGACTATGAGACCAATTCCAAGTAAGTTGGGACATTGTGTAAAATGTAATAAAAACCCAATGAAGAGATATTTTATTCATAATAGAACATAGGAAATATATCAGATGTTTACACTGAGGAAAGGTATAATTTAAAGAAGAAAAATAATATAATCTTTGATGTCAGCAGTCTACAAACATCTGGGAACTGAGGAGAGCAGCCGCCAGACTTTTGGGGGAGGAATGTTGTCCCATTTCTTGTCTGATAGAGGACTGTAGCTGCTCAGCAGTCCTGGGTCTGCTTTGTTGTATTTTTTTGTTTCATGATGCTCCAAATGGTTTCAGTTGGTTAAAGGTCTGGACTGCAGGCAGACCAGTTCAGCACCCGGACTCTTCAACTATGAAGCCATGCTGGTGTAATAGATGTAGTGTGCAGTTTAGCTCACACATGCAAGGTCTTCCCTGAGAAAGCAGTAATGCACCTCATACCATCAGAGATGCATGACATCCTTTGAACTGATAACAAGCGGGATGGTCCATCTCCTCTTTAGTGTGGAGGATGCAGCATTTTCCAAAAATTTACAAATTTTACAATTCAAGTATTTGCAAAATGTTCCACCAGCTGTTCTTTTTTTGTTAGTACCACTTACTTTTCCAGCCCTTTGTTGTCTTTGTCCCGACACTACTTGTCTTATATAAAAATGTATGCTTAGTATAAACGGACTTTCCATTTATGGAAGCTTCTAAATGTTTGCAGCTATGTGGTTTCCAGTGGAACAGAATTTTTTGCCACAACACAAACACCACATCATCAATATTGTCTTGTAGAATCAAAAGGTGTGGGCTTAAAATAGAGCCATTCAATTAGTTTTTAAGTTGTTCTTAGTTTTCCCATAAAAAATAATAATCTGTAATGTGGTGCAATCTGAAAGTGGTCCCAAATTGTAAATGTGTGAACAGCGCCTTCACACTTCAGGCCTTAAGAGACAGCAGGCAGAGACAGAGAGCGGGAAAGAAGAATGACAGAAAATATCCGCAGTGAAAGACACAAAATCTCAATCATGTATTACTGACTCCCCTGTGTGGGTAATTTGTGAAGCTTTTTGGCAACAACAAGCAGGCAGAGCAGTCCTAAAAGAGATTACACTGATCATGATTAATTAGCCATGAAAGGTCTTGAATGTCAGCGTACTGTCAGCATGTGTGTGTGTCTGTGTGTCTGTGTGTGTCTGTGTGTGTGTGTGGGGGGGGGGGGCTTTGTGGGGCTGTCATCCAAATATCTCCCTGCTGTTAAGTCCAAATTTGCACACACCAACTTTCAGAGAGAATCACAGAGGGGAAAGAGAGTCATAATTGGTGGTGATCACTTCGGCTTTTCCACAAGACTTGCTCTGGAGGGGGCATGTGTCTGTGCAACACAGAAAGCAAAGGACAGAAATAAGAATACCTGCCCAAAGATTAAAGCAAATATTTGATCTTCACCTGGTTGGATTTTAAAGGTCAAAGGAGATCTTTAGTGAATTTCTTGGTTTACAGCCATTATATAAATTATACTGCATGTAATATTGCACCAGCAGTATTAAACTAATGTTCACACGTATCAGTAATTATAAATACAATAATGTAATGTGTATGATTATGAAATGGGCCATGAGTAAAATTGTTTTTACTTTAGGTTCATTGTTGTGCAAAAATCTTGAGCCACCATTCATTCCTTTATATTTTGAAAAGACAATGAAATAGATGTAAATGATTCATTTAAGCACGGCAAATACAGTATATAAGGCAAAAAAACAAACAAACAAGAGTTTGTACTATTCTAACAAGCTTAAAAGTCAATATTTGGTATGACCACATTTATTCTTCAGCACAGCCTGAACTCTCTGAGGCAGCTTTCTTGTCATTTCTTTAAGCAGTCTTCAGAAATAGCTCTTCAGGCTTCTTGAAGGACATTCAAAGCTCTTCTTTGGATGTTGGCTGCCTTTTGTTCAGTTCTCTGTCAAGATGATCCCACACTGCTTCAATAATGTTCAGGTCCAGGCCCTGAAGAGGCCAATCCATGACTGATAGTCCATGTATGCTTTTACTGCACTGACAGTGTATTTGAGATGACTGTCATGAAATGTGGCCACAAACCATGACAGAGCCTCTACTGTGTTTTACAGATGAGAGTAGGCACTCGCTGTTGTATAGGACTGTACTGAAAACGTGCAAAAAAGCAGCGAATGTCCAAAGAAAATCTTCAAAAGACCTCCAAAAGCTGAAGGGCTTATGTGTAAGGAAAAAGACCCTACCACACTTGGCGACTGTGACGATCAGAAATCTTCTATTGGGCAGAGAGTCCAGCAGACTCGAGCTTAAAGAGATGGATTTTTAGCACATAGTTAGCTGGATAGCTAACTAGCTAATTACCTCAACTATCTAGCTGTGACAGGAGCCACCACCAAAAGTGCATCTGTCATGTTTATTTCCAGCTTGGATTTTCGTTCATGGATTTTCATCTGTTTCATGTTGGTTCAGCTTCGCAGTTTGTTCACTAGCTGAAACTGTCATGGTCCTGGGCCGGTGGCCCAGTGTTTTGAGTTCCATGGTTTGTGTTCCCTTTTGTATTTCTGTTTATCTTCTGGTCCCTGGTGTTTCCCTGTGTCATGTTCTGCGTGTTCCTGGTCCTGTCCCTTCCTGTTTTATTTTGATAGTCTTGTGTTCCCTAGGTCTTGTGTTTGGCTTTGCTTCCCCCGTCGTTTATTTAATTTGTTTCACCTGCTGTGCCCTGCTGTTTCCTATTGCCCTAATTTCCTATTGTGTATTTAAGCCCTCAGTTTTCTTCCGTTCCTTGTCGTGTCATACGTCGTGGTTGAATCCCTGCTGTCCCTCCTGCAAGTTTTTTTGGTCAAGTCCGAGTCTCTCCCTAACCTGTGTTCTTCCCAGGGAGAGGTCTTGTTTGTGTTTTGTTTTCTTGATGAATAAACTGTTGTAAAGCACCTTTCCGGAGTCTGCAATTGGGGTCCTCCTTCCTGCCTGCACAGCAGCCCCCCCACGTGACAGAAACAAGCAGTTTCAGTTCCTCTCCCTTTAAGGCCACCCTCTCTGAGAGCCAACTTTCTTCTGATTAGCTAACGGGATAATTGGCTACCTCATTTGTAAGGCACCCCAAACTGAACTATTGGAGAGAAAGGTAGCTATTTGTCTGGGGTGAGAAATTTATACAGTTCAGTGCAATCATCAAAAAGAAGCAAAGGTTTATAATGCAAGCTTTAAATCAAGAAGTATAATACATTTATTCCTGGTTAAATAGTAAAGTTAGTATTTAAATGGAGTACTTTAGCTTTTGAGTACCCGTGAGCTCATACTGTGGATAAACACTTATTCCCATGACTACATGAGTCATCTATACATGCAAACACTTACAGAAACCTAAAGAGACTGACTTGACAAAAAATTGTCTACTCAACTGAACTCATCATTGTTTTTTCACGTTTATAGCTTCACATACGAACACGTGTACTCACTTCCAGAGAATTACAGGTACACTGAAAGTCTATCACTGCCAATCAAATCACACATTCTTATCTACCCACTCCTTCACTAGCTATGTAAATAGCTTCTTCAGAAGCCTGTACAGCATAAAGCTAAAGGTTTCCAGTTTCTTCTTCTAATCAGCATGAAATAGCTTGTTAGCTGATAATCTGATTGCATTTCACATCAAACGCCAAAAGAAATTGATCGAGAAACATCCCCCTCTGGCTTTCCAGTGGCACGTGTTTGCTGTCTATTCTCAGAGAAGCTCCACAAACACCTGAAGCCTTAGTGAGCAAATGGAGAGAGGAAGCTGCAGGAGGAACAAAGTACTGTAGCTGCAACATGCTACTTATATTATTAGAGTGTGTACAGAATCCACTCACTAATACACACACTGTAGGGATTAGGCGGGCTGCACGAAGGAAGAGGAGTCAAATGCATGACACCAGGGGCAAGACGATTTAGAAAAGCACAGACATGAAGAAGCCAAAGGACAAAATGTAAAAGGCAGGTTAAATCCAGACCCCAGAAAACATATGAGAACAAAAACTAAATAAAGTAGCGGAAACATCTGCAAGGAAGAAGCTTGACTTTAGTGAACAATGTGAGACAATGCGGCCTGGAATGCAGGGAAGCAGGTATGTGTGACAAGATTACTGAGTGGATAATCAGTAACAGATGGTGAACAAAGAAAGCAAAAGAAAAGGGTGGAGCTAGAACTAACTTAAATGCGTGATAAGCAAGGATTAAACAACGATAAAGGAAGCTATTCAAACGTGATTATAAACAAATACCTTAGTCATCGCTAACCAGTTTTTAACTCTGATTCTTACCCAACTTTTTTATTTTTTCTGAAGCATCAGAAAAAGAATGTCACCAAGGATAAGGTCCCCATTTTTTTTCTCACTGTCCTATCCAACCATTTTGTTGCCCTTTGTCCACACATCCAATAGCAACCCCTGAAATGATCTTATTATAACCAGACCATTCAGTTTTCACATTTATTTTGTCCTTCGGTTTGTGCGCTAGTCCCCGGCGGCTTATTAAAATAGAATAAACCTTATTATTAATCATCCTATTTGAGTCGTAGGCAGGTATCAGCAATACGTAACTGAACGAAGAGGAAGATTACC
>JAMQGT020011563.1:0-174224 GCA_024447675.2 Pterophyllum scalare | reverse complement strand
ATTTTTTATAAAGTAAAAAAAAAAAAGTAATAATTTCCAAAAATAAACCGCATTTCCAAGGTAACTACAAAAATACAGCAGACCAACAATACAATCCAATTGAACGTCTTACCTACTTCCTTCTTCCAGACACTGGGCAGAATTTTTAATGGCTTTCGCCTTTTCCGGAAGGTGGAGGTTGACTAGTATCTCGGAAGGTGTTGGCGGACCGTCGTCGTGGGTTTTGCAAGAAGCTGGAAAACGTTTTTGTACATTGTAAATAAAGAGCGTAAACACCAGTACATACATCTCAACAATCTCCAGGCAAAAAAAAACACACACACACACACATAACACCAATATACTTACACACAATTATATATCACTGTCCACACCTTGGAGTTGCCAGCACAATACTGCCACTCGCATTGTGAGGCGAACACAGTCTGTGGAAATAAAGGTGAAAATAAATAACAGTAAAAACACTGTGACCTATTCTCTCCTCCACACATTGGAATACTGCGTGCTTTGTTTTTGATTGACACTCTACACTTTGCAAAGAGGAGTCATCCCGGCTTTTATTCGATTCCGGAGTTTGCAGGCCGCGAACTGCTTCCTATATGATGAGATGAAACCAATTAAAAATAAGAAACCAAATCGCAATGCGTCTGTCAACTAACTGTGAAACATTCCACGACTCTGAGTATTTTTGATGTAGAAAACAACCAGTGTCTTACTGTAGTTTTTAAAATTGTGCTGCCATCTTTCCCTCTTGAGTCTGTCTGTAGGTGAGTCTTTGTTGGATTCCAGAGCATTGAGTCTCTACATAATAGACGCCATCTTGTCTTTCAGCTGCGCTAGCAGAAACTTGAGTAACTAACGAGATAACCCACTCAATGCGGCCAGCAGCTGTCTTCGTCTGCAGCGGGCGGGGCTGGTTGAAGCTGGCCGGTAGAGAGGCCCGGTTTCACGAGGAGCTTCTGCAGTGTTGAAAATAGATGACGTCCTCCATTGTCGCACCAAGAAGCAGCGTAGACAAAGAAAAATGAGGAGACGGAAGGAACGGCGATACTTATTTCCGGTGGTCTTGCGACACCTTCAGCGTGATCCCGCATGTGATCTGTATTGTCCAATCACAGGCGAGGAAGCTGCCACACAGAATTCAGTTCAATTCAATTTTATTTATATAGCGCCAAACCACAACAAACAGTCGCCTCAAGGCGCTTTGTATTGTGGGTAAAGACGCTACAATAATACAGAGAAAAGCCAACAGTCAAAACGACCCCCTATGAGTTGGAGGATGTGTTGTACACACATCCACTGTCTGTTTAAGCAGGACAACTGAGAGTGACAGTACAAGAGTCACCTTGACTGTTGTACTGCCACTCTGCATAGTGGTTGAGATCTACTGTAGATTTAGTATGGGGCAGTGCCCCTAAAAATGAGGGGAGTCTTCATTTAAGCTTTTAAAATATCAAACTTCGTAAATGAATTCATGCTTTTTGTCTGGCATAATTTTCAAATATTAAAGACTTTCTGTGAATTGTTTTATTGTAAAAGTCTTATTCCAAAACCTGTTGCATTAATATTTTTACATTTTTCTCATGGAGGTTTTGCTGATTATCTCTTATGTGCATCCATGTATAGCAAAATAAAAGTTTTCTAATTACTTTTCTCTTGGTAGTCTTTAATGTCATTAATGCATGTGAACGTTGTCTGCAAACATTCACTGAACTTTAATGGCAGCGTTCATGGGATGTGGTCTGAATGTTAAATGCTAGCTGGGAAGCCACGAGTAGTCTAATAATGTGCTCCCTGCTATCCCCCACTCACATGCACGCTCATCCGCCGCTGCCCCCCACCCACCCACACTTCCTTACAGTAACGCCCACCCTCAAACTCACAACTGCCACACTCCCACCCTGAGACTGACATCAGCAACAATTCCTGACCATTTCTCTATGTAACAGCTGACAAACAAAACACCTCACACGTTTACTAATGGTGAAATGGCAGGGGGAAGGCGATGTAACAGTAGGACACAGTTGAGTAGAACAATAGGCCCATATCCCACACGTAAACATCAGGTGCATATCGGTTTTTAAACACAGTCACATCATTGTCCAAAAAGGTGTAGAAAGAGGAGGAAGACTTAGACACCCTCCTCTTGCATCTCCTGTTGTGGGCCTGGTCCACAATACAAAGCGCCTTGAGGCACTGTTTGTTGTGATTTGGCGCTATATAAATACAACTGAATTGAATTGAATTGAATGCAAACAGATGTGTAAACAACACAGCATCAGGGGTCTGTGTTTCCATGGGGCAATGGGATATAAGGACCTACCAATCCTTATTTCTACAGCGGCCATCACCGCCGCATCTTCACCAGCCCTTTGAACTGGTACATCAACCATGGAGACCTTCCCACAGTCGACGTTCAGCGAGCCTTTTGCAGGTACGTTGCCGGATGACTAAGTTGAGGTGCGCCCCCACAAAAAGAAACGTGAGGAGACTGAGTTTAAATTAGAATACAACACCAAAGCGGATAGGTGTATACAGATAAATTTAGCGATGTGAAATTATGATGTATTTCTAACGAGGGGGTTAATCTTTTTATTTGCCGGACAGTGCAGATTTTTTTGTGTTTTGTTTTTTTGAGCATCTGTGATGACGGGATAGTGTAACAGCATCCAGAGGTGTTTGAAAACTGGATGTTAAATCCACACCCACTTACCATGGTTTAAGGACTTGTTTTTAGTTCAATATTAGAAAACATTATGTTTGTTGTGATATTACAAACACTAGGAAGACTTCTAGGCCTTCTCCCTGGTCCAAAATCATCAGGCTAGTAGAAAATAAAAACTCTGTATGTGGGTATTACAGCAAATGTATTGTTAAAAATAAATATTAAATCCAATATTCCTTTATTTTTTTCTTTTCAGACTTTGACACATGCGATGAGGGTTTGTGTGTCTCATCACCTACTTCTTCCTTCACCCCCTGCATCTCACCAACTAGATGGTGAGGATATGACGCTGCGCGGTGTGACTGCTGTCAAACTCGCCAGACTAAACCTTTTGTCTACGACCCTGGATACATATCTTGAGGAAAAGTGTCACGAATGTCAAGTCAATCGCCCTATCGATGGTCATCACAGCAGTGTGTATGGTTTGCCTGATTTCTTCTCCGTGATCATTACAACATGGTGATGAAAAGATTGAGGATAGATCGCTTCATACCAGCCATCCGGCTCTTCCTGTGGTCCGGCACGCAACGATTTCACAGGGATTGTGGAAGGAGTTCTGACCCAATTGATGCCTTCATTAAACATTAGGGCAACAATACACAATCTGTTCTGCTGCTGAAATAAAAATCTTGTTATCCCACAATATAGTCATGCATGTATGTATCACAGTAATCATAGAAAAAAACACACTGTATAAAATAATCCTGATCACAGTCATGTGTAGGAAAAGCATGAACAAAAACCCAACACATCCTACTAGAGAGGCCTCTTTAAAAAAAAAAAAAAAAATATATATATATATATATATATATATATTTAAACATCTTTTCATTCATAAAACATCATATACATGCTGTGTCCAAACAAATCTGTGGTTATAGTAATAGGTGTATTTTCCTATCTAAGGGAAAAATAGTTCACACAGCCTTCTTGTATTTCTGTTATCACATCTGCATTTTCTTAAAACACTAGCTGACCCTAACTTTTTCAGTCACAAAGAGGCCAAAGGGGGTCTGCACTCACATGAGCTCCATCAGGTGAGCTCACACTCATGTATACTTTAACCATTCATCCCCAACTATCATGGTCTGAGCTACTATAGTTTGTGTTTTAAAATCCAAAATTAAAACTTCTGAATACCCTACTGTTTTAATCAGCCATAATAAACCCTCTGTTGGCTCTGTGGAAGCATTATTGCAGCATGATCTTCACATCCTTTTTCTAAGTGCGTTATAAGTTTGACTCGATAAAGTCAGAACATAAGCTAAAACACCTTTAAAAACAGTACAGGTCAAGAATAGTATTACAGACTAGATGTACAACCCTAATAATCATTTAAATAACCCAAAGTCTCTGCATGTGAGGAGTAAAATGTTTTTATTCATAAAAGAAACAATAACTCCATCTGCCACTATTTTATATTGCACCGCTGTTTTAATCAATGCAAAGTTCGACAAGAACCCTGACAGGTGGAGTTGAATAACATCAGGACCACATCTATTTTCCTAAAACACTAAGGACTGTTAGAAGACCTTTAATCATTAAAGATAAGTGTTACCACACACTTTAACCATCGTGTGCACTGAATGATACATGTACGATACCATAATCTTCTGTATTACCCCCTAATCGCCATCCATCCCTTCTATGTATGATTTAAATCCACAGGTTGATGGCTAAGCCTATCTTTTGAGATGGATAAATAAACTTAAACTACTTTTTCACTAAATTAGGATGATCGTTGGTTTTATTTTCCCTGAAAGGACCTATATATCAGCTTTCAGCACCATAGGTTACATCTTCTAACTGCTCCCAACAGAAGGATGCAGTGTAGACCACTAAAACTGAGTCTGATCTGCTATGTCTTGATGCATTTTCTTTAATAATAATCCTTTTTGTTTGGAAGCCAAAATGACCATAAAGCATACTTTTATACTTTTTCATTAACACAGATTTCTATGCCATAACATGGAACATTTACCATAATAATGGCAGAGATTTGTGCTCTGAGCTTTTTTTGTTTCTTCAGACTGACGGCATGAAGTCTTCTGCAGTAAACGGGGCATCTCCCTGCTTATTTCCAAAGTGAAATGTGTGTTTTGTAAGCTAATCAATATCCTTAGCAAGCTAAGACAAGTAGTTATTGGGGAGGTAGCTATGATGTTTTCATTTTAAAAAGAATCAATGCACCTGGTGGTTAGCACTGCTGCCTCACAGCAAGAAGGTTGTGGGTTCAAACCCACCATCTGTGCAGAGTTTGCATGTTCTCCACACGTCTGCGTGGTTCTCTGTGGGTGCTTCAAAGACATGCAGTCAATTGCTCATAGGTGTGAATACGAGTGTGAATGGTTGTGTGTCTCTCTGTGTTAGCTCTACGACACACTGGCAACCTGTACAGGTGTACCTGTGATAAAATAATTATAGTGGGTGATTTTAACATCCTAGGTAGCACGGTGGCGCAGTGGTTAGCACTGCCTTAAAGTTAGAATAACATCTAGAAGGTCTGGGTTTGATTCCACCTTGGCCCAGGCCTCTCCCTCTCACTGTGTGGAGTTTGCATGTTCTCCCCATGCTTGTGTGGGTTTCCTCCCACAGTCCAAAGACATGCTCTTACTGGAGTTAGGTTAATTGGCTACTCTAAATTACCCATAGGTTTGAATGTGAGTGAGAAAAGTTGTTTGTCTCTCTGTGTTAGCCCTGCGACAGGCTGGCGACCTGTACAGGGTGTACCCTGCCCCCCCCCCCGCAACCCTGAACAGGATAAGTGGATGGATTGATGGATTTTAACATCCATGTAGATGCTGAAAATGACAGCCTCAAGTCTGCATCTAATTATTAGGGCCCCTATGTGAAGGCCCTATTGTATCTGCTTTTGATTATTCGGGCAAATGAATTGCTTTTTGGAAGGCCTAAACATGCTCAAAAACTCGGAAAAGTTTGCACACATGTCAGGTCTGGTGAAAATTTAGGTATTTTAATGGTTTCAGACATGGCCCTTTCAAAATGACTCTACAGCGCCACCCTTAGTTCAATTTCCACCACTGTGTTTCACATACATGTATGACAGCTGGTACACATGTAACATGTCCAGACGAACAATAAAAGACCACTGGGTTTGATGCCCTAAAACAAACAAGAAGTCGGCCATTTTGAATTTAATGGGTGATTTTAGTGATTTCCTGCTTTCCTGATCAGTGTAATCTAAATTTCAAAACTGGTGAGTTTTCACCTGTAAGCGTAGCCATGATGCCACACAGAATATTTGATGTTCTGCCATGACAAGAGGAAGTCAGCCATCTTAGCAGTAATTCAAAGCCACATTGACCAATTTGCACCAAACTACAGTTATTTGAATAAGCCTCCTGTCCTGAACACATTGATATGCTTATATTCAGTAAAAGTTAGAGCGCCACCAAGTGCGACCTGGAAATATCATAAAATACCATGTTTTCAGTTCAATTCAATTTTATTTATATGGCGCCAAATCACAACAAACAGTCGCCTCAAGGTGTTTTGTATTGAGGGTAAAGACCCTACAATAACACAGAGAAAATACATAGGTCTGGAACTACATTTTATCTACATATCTGAAATTGTGCAGACTCATGTAACATCCTAAGATGTGCAACAAAGTCTCTTGGAGCCATACCCAAAACCCCACAGGAAGTCAGCCATTTTAAATTAAAGGTGTCATTTTTTTTTGCCATTTTCAGGCCTTGTATTTGAATGAACTCCTCCTAGGGCATTTCATTCAGTGAGACCAAAATCGCTCCAGATCATCTAGACAAGTAGGCCATCAAAAGTTAGCCAAGGTTTTATAGACTCTCAGACAGTGTTGCCGTAACAACTGCTGGGGTGGGCATGCAGTTGTCACTGGAATGTACGGCCATGGGTTTCCGTGGCTCTTGATGGGCTGTGGATGGCTCAGATTTCTTGTGTCCCTCTCTGCCTGCCTCTGGCTCCTTGTGGGCTGAGCAGTGGCTTTCCGCCCTCGTTGGTAAGTGCATTTCATGACATAAACAGAGAGACAAACGCAATCACAGCATAACTAAATAGTTGTTCTTTTACAGCCATGCTTTTTTCCAGGTATTGCTTGTTTTCTTTTAGTATGTTGTCTTTCTTCTTTTTTCTTTCTTTGGTAGTTGCAGCATTTGAATAGTTTTGGTTAGTTTAGTGGTGCTCTGTCCCCTTTCTCTGTCTTCTCCCCCTCTCTCTCTCTCATTCTTTTTTTTTTCTCCATCAGCCTGTCAACAGGAATTACTACATGTATATGTACACAAATAAATAAATAAAATAAAAACACTAACATTACAGAGAAAGCCTATAGAGACTCTATAGAGCTCATCTTGGAAGAACAAATATGTCTGGCACAACAGTGCATTGAGATCACGATTCTGCTTGCAAACACTGCCACACGACAGGCTTATTAAAAAAAATAAGTTTTCCAAGGTTTTATCGAATTTATAGTGGGGACAGGAAATCAGTAGCACACTGACAATCATTAAATTTTCATTGATGGGTGCAGGCATTACATACAGCATCATGAGATGTAATTAGTGCACTGTCGCCACCTAGTGGGTGTGGAAGACGTTTGGCTGGTGTATGAGTGGCCTACTAGGCTGACAGCATCTAGGTGAGCCCGCCATGCTCCCGACAGTGCCAATCTCCAGCCACACCATAGCTCGACACGCGCTGGGTGCGAGGGCCCGATTATCGTTGCTTGCAGCTTTAATTGTATTTGAAATATGTTGTGGCAAAGTAGAAGTCTAAAAGTGAGCAAATCTGATCTGGAGTAAAGATGGTTCTGTCTGTAAGGAGTTGTCTTCCTGTAGACATTTTCTGACAGTCTCCACTGCCTCAGTTGTGGGTATGCAAATGAAAAGTGAAACCACATCAAAAGACACCATGGTTTCATCTGGATTCAATGCAAAATTATGGACCTTGCTGGTAAAATCTGTGGAGTTTTCAAGGTGATGGGGTATGTTGTCTAGAGGTGGAGATAAGATGGTGGCGAGGTGTTTGGAAATGTTGTAGGTGACCAAGTTTATACTGCTGATAATGGGTCAGAGTGGGACTCCTTCTTTGTGGATCTTAAGACCTCATAAATATTGTTGTCACTGAGGAGTATAGTCATTTTGATGTGCTAATCAGCTGAATTCAGAACAATGGTGCTCTTCCCCTTGTCAGCTGGTAGTATGGTGATGCTTTGATCCTTACTCGGGGCTGTCAGGGCCTTCTTTTACCCCTGCAGTACCTTCAGTACGGCCTACACATTGGGAACCCCTGGTATATAGTTATAGCAGTACTTCAATAAGAAAGTGATATATTATCTTTAGATGTTAACTAGCTTGCTAACTTATTGTTACTTTATAACTTTGCTCAAAATTTTCAAACCTCTGATGATAATCTGTGCTTTTATCCTAGAGGTGAAGATCTTTTCCATCACTTTCATTTTCCCACACTTTCAAAAATCAGTTCCTGTACTGACACCATACTTGGTTAATGATCTCATGGCCTGTGTTCTCAAAGCCAATCAACCCCTGTTGTGCCAACAAACCAAATGTTTAAGTACTGTGTATGTGGGGACTCTCCCTAAAAGCCTTTATTATGGAGCCCACAGGCTGCTTTGCATCTTGCTGACAAAACATAGTTCACCAAAGTGAATACACTTTGGATGAATTTGATTCTCTCTGGTTCCTAGTGATCAACGCCATTATTTAGTGGGAGTGGCTGGCTGTGGTCTCATTTCCCAGTGCGCCTTGCAGGTAGCTGGGGGTGCAGCCAATGTCTTGTGGCATCTGTGTACTTGCCCCGGTTGTTTCGTGGTGGATGCCTGGGGTGTTTGCGGTGGCAGGTACTCGTGTCACATCTGCCCCCTCAATTTTAATAGCGCTTACACAAACTTTACACACAAAAGTCCTCTCCAGATGATGACACCCCGTTCTGCTGAAAGTTGAACTTTTCCTTCACGCCCAGCAGCTCAGCATTCTGACCTCTGAATTGCTGAATTTCTATCCTTTATTCATAATTGAATGAATGAAGTGAAACCAAGTGGCAATTTGTTATGATCATATATATATATCTGATGTAATAGAAAGCTTAAATAGAAAATATATATATTTCTATTTTTTATTTAAGCTTTCTATGACATCAGAAGGCCTTGTTTCTTTCAGTCTGGCATCACTTGGACAATACTTGAACACTATAACACAGTTTTACTGTGGCCACACAAACACAAATGAGCTGATAGATAAAGGAAGTCATATGGCACAAATGCTACTTAATAGAAAATTAACTACACGTATAATAAGAATGACTTAATGAACAATAATAATCTGAAGTACTGATTTATAGAAGCCATGGGATTTCCTGTAAACTGTATTCAGCAGACACATAAGTGAGCTACATTAATCGAGCTGTGGTTGGGAACTCTACTGCTAACAAATATGAAGCTGAAACTGTTGGACACTTAGAAGAGCTCAAGGATAGAATCAGTCAGTGATGGGGAATTAGACCACACTTCAAAAATGTGCTAACACTACCATCTAGGGCTTTAAAAACAAATTACAAGAAGAGACAGAGCCGTTTAGGCTGCTGTAAAGTTACTTTGTCGATTGCTTAATGATGTGAATACAAGATATTGTTGACGCATCAAGTGCATTTAATGTTAATGTAAATGCAAATATTTGGGGCATAGAAGCCATTTTTGGAGTGCTGTGCTGCTGCCAGTCATAGTTATATCTGTAGGCTGCAAACTTGAGTCCCCTACTAATCCAGTGATTTTTCCATCTCTTCAACGTGGTTTTTGCAAATTGAATTCATGCTTTAACCTTTAACATGTAATAGGTTCATGCATATTTTAGCTCCCCTGTTTGTGGGCTCTTACCAGTGTTTTTGGAGGAAATGGGTACCAGCACATGGACCAGCTGCTCAAAAAATAATGTGATGAAGAGCATGTTGCTCTTGGACTTACAGTGAATATGGTATAAATGAGGAGAGACCAGTGTTTGCCGGTGTTGTGCCAAAAGTAGCCTGCCATCAGAGGGCCACCGCCGGGTCCAGCCGCGCATCCCCTTGGGAGCAAACGTTTGACCAAGCCATCCTATGATGGATCCCCGTCACAGAAAGGAGGTCCGATCCACTCCCGCACAGCTGACGGGGGCCTTCCGGTCTGCAAGTGCGGGAGCACTTTGAGTGTTTCTGTATTTTTTATGTGAAATGCTGTCCTTTATGAAGAGCTTATTTATAAAATGGAAGGAAAGAAATCTGTTTTGCAAGCATCTTTATGACTGCGTTATTGTACCTACATTATAATCAATAGTCATTTTTGGCCACTTCAAATATCTTTATAGAACTGTGATGTCATATTTGTTGTAATTACTGATACCCTCTTAGCCATGAATGTCTCTAAAAAAATAAATTTTTACTGTCAGTGACAGTTTTTACCGTGATAAATGAAGAATATGTAACAGTCACAGTTTATCTAAAGTTACACCTAGGCTTTTCTCTCAATTTTTTGTTGCGGTGGGACGTGAAATTATTTCCTCCTGCAAAGTAGAAATGATGGAGAAGCACTGAGTTAAAGAAAGACGTGGCTGTCCTTTGTCTCTTCTCTACTTTATGTTTAAGTCATTGCTGTTGTATGTGCTCAACCAAAAGATTTCTGGTAATATATTTTGATTTCAAAAAGTCAAACAAAATGACTACAAACTCTCATTTAAATGTATTATTACTAAATATTACAGGAATCCTTGATTCTCTTATATGTGACACAACCTTCTTTTAAACTATGGCAAACAATCTTATCACTGAGTCCTGTTTTTCTGTCTGATACCCCAGTAGATCTCTTGGTGTCTCCCCACATGCCTCTCTTCCTCCTTGTTCTCTTCTCTGTCCTGTTGTGCTCATCAAGAAAAAACAACAAACCATTTTTAGACTTAAAAAAAAAAATCTTTTAGCTAATTCTGTGCTGTGGACTTAGCTTTAGTGAGGAGCTCACGTGTGTGTTTCTGTTTGTTTGTTAATACATAAAGTACTTTGCTGTGATTTTTTTTCATTTTGAGATATTAAAACTTTCAGCAAATATAGCCCAGAAGAACCATGCATTGATCCATTTTCTTGATGATGTATTAAACTTCGTGTCACGGGGTGCTGAGGCCTAACCTATATGACACAAATGGATGAAAACTGAGGTACACCCCGGACAGGTCACCAGAGACAGTTAACCACACACTCCCACATCCACACTTATGTTCCAATATAGAATCACCAATCAACCTACCAAGTATGTCTTTAGATAAAAAATATCCACAGAAAGGCTCCAGCTGACCAGAGATTTGAAATAGGAACCTTTACCTTTGCTGACTAATTGCTTCAAATTTGTTCTGAGGGCTGAAAGGAACAAAGTTTAAAACAACCTAACTAAACTCTGAGAAAATTAGATAACATTTACCCTCCAAATTCTGCATTGTTGGCCAGTAAATAAAAGTGCTGTTTCTTTCTCCATGTGCTGTTATCTGTGTCACATGCTTTAAATTTAAGGATAAATGCTAGAGAGCACACACACAAGTTTCACACCTTGTTTCAGATAAGCATCAAAAATACAAATGAGCAGGCTCTTTATTTGTAAAGAGTAACAAACTAGCAGGATGTATGGAGTAAGGAGAGGCAGCCTATACACAAGTATGCTGCTTCCCACAGTGACATGAAGCATCAGCATAATGGCTCTCCGTGGACAAAGCTCAGCAGGAACACTGTCGGGATACAGTATGGACTAGCCCTGAACACAAGGTGGAGCCACAGTGGTTCTACATGGCTCAGCAAACTTTGACAGATGCATCATGGGATTATAGATTTCCATCTGGCATGGCCTGAAATTATATAATAAAATTTCAGTTCTAATTCAGTTTACTTACATCATCACCAAGGCATAGAAATAATGCATCAGCAAATTATTAAGCTACATGTCATGAAACTTGTTGGTAAGGTTGAACACTGGTATAGGAAGAACCTTTTACATTTTGGTGCACATCTAGGTCACTTTCTTTATAATTATAAGATGAAGCATTCTCATTGGCCTTGGTAGAGGACTATACTCTCTAAGAGCCCTTTTAGTTAAAGAATCATTCTGGTTAATTTTAGCCTGGTTAATTTTATTGCCTATTGATGTGCCTGTTGTATACGTCATTTGAGGATTGTATTTTCTACCTTTCTTCTGGATATCTTGCTTGCTATACAGAACCTGGTTTCAAATGATGTTTTGGCTTGTGTGGAGCTGTCATGGCTCACGATGAGTCTATTTGTCAGACTTGGAAAAAAAAAAGAAGAGAACTCTTGTTAATCTTCACTGTCCATTTGCACATCTCGATGTTTTCCAAAATCATGACAGTAGAGGTGGCAAGAACAGCAGAGTCAGCAGAAGTCAAGAAGAAAATCTTTATGAGCCAAGAGGAAAATGGTAAGACCCACTGTCACAAAAGAAATATATGACCCAGAACAGCTCAATTCTGCAGGGAGTTAAACCAAGCCTGTGTCTCTGTACAGGTCAAACTGCACTTGATTTAGACAGAAAACATACTATACACAACTCTAGCATTATCAAATGTGATTTTTTCATTCATTGTCAGCTTACAGGCTGCCAATGGCACACCAATGAAAGTCCACATGGATGGGGAAACAATAGGAATGTAGATTTTGGTCATTAAAAAACAAAAACAAAACACTCATTCCAGGGAAAATGGAAATGTGAAGTGGATGGTCACCTTAACAGAAATCAGTGAACAACTGGAAAACAAAACACAGAGCTCATAAAGCTAAAATATTCTGTAGAATTTCTAAAATACCAAATTTTTAAGGCTGTGTTACCATACCGTTATCATACCATAAATCTCATGAACACCCTGAGTGCTAGGCTAAAATACTACAAGGTTGAACTCTTTAAAAACAGATGTATATGGGTTCTGTATCTCTAAGCACATGATTTATTGCTTATTAAAATCAGTGCTATACTTGCAGGAAAACCAGCTGAAACCATAGATCATGGGTGCCCACACTTTTTCAGCTTGCAAGCTACTGGAGCCTAGCTTTGCGACACAGTAGCTTGCTAAAGTGGTTAAAGCAAAGCTAGCGTGATTAAATGCGCATGCGTAGGGTGGTAACAAAACAGATGGACGATAGTTTATCATCCATCTTCTACTTTGATCTACCTGCACTCCTCTTGCGATCGACCAGCAGATCGCAATTGATGTACAGTGTATCACAAAAGTGAGTCCACCCCTCACATTTCTGCAGATATTTAAGTACAGTGCCTTGCGAAAGTATTCGGCCCCCTTGAACGTTTCAACCTTTTGCCACATTTCAGGCTTCAAACATAAAGATATAAAATTTGAATTTTTTGTGAAGAATCAACAACAAGTGGGACACAATCGTGAAGTGGAATGAAATTTATTGGATGTGTCAAACTTTTTTAACAAATAAAAAACTGAAAAGTGGGGCGTGCAATATTATTCGGCCCCCTTGCGTTAATACTTTGTAGCGCCACCTTTTGCTGCAATTACAGCTGCAAGTCTCTTGGGGTATGTCTCTATCAGTTTTGCACATCGAGAGACTGAAATTCTCGCCCATTCTTCCTTGCAAAACAGCTGGAGCTCAGTGAGGTTGGATGGAGAGCGTTTGTGAACAGCAGTCTTCAGCTCTTTCCACAGATTCCCGATTGGATTCAGGTCTGGACTTTGACTTGGCCATTCCAACACCTGGATACGTTTATTTGTGAACCGTTCCATTGTAGATTTGGCTTTATGTTTTGGATTATTGTCTTGTTGGAAGATAAATCTCCGTCCCAGTCTCAGGTCTCTTGCAGACTCCAACAGGTTTTCTTCCAGAATGGTCCTGTATTTGGCCCCATCCATCTTCCCATCAATTTTGACCATCTTCCCTGTCCCTGCTGACGAAAAGCAGGCCCAAACCATGATGCTGCCACCACCATGTTTGACAGTGGGGATGGTGTGTTCAGGGTGATGAGCTGTGTTGCTTTTACGCCAAACATATCGTTTTGCATTGTGGCCAAAAAGTTGTGGCCTTGGTTTCATCTGACCAGAGCACCTTCTTCCACATGTTTGGTGTGTCTCCCAGGTGGCTTGTGGCAAACTTTAAATGAGACTTTTTATGGATATCTTTGAGAAATGGCTTTCTTCTTGCCACTCTTCCATAAAGGCCAGATTTGTGCAGTGTACGACTGATTGTTGTCCTATGGACAGACTCTCCCACCTCAGCTGTAGATCTCTGCAGTTCATCCAGAGTGATCATGGGCCTCTTGGCTGCATCTCTGATCAGTCTTCTCCTTGTTTGAGATGAAAGTTTAGAGGGACGGCCGGGTCTTGGTAGATTTGCAGTGGTCTGATACTCCTTCCATTTCAATATGATTGCTTGCACAGTGCTCCTTGAGATGTTTAAAGCTTGGGAAATCTTTTTGTATCCAAATCCGGCTTTAAACTTCTCCACAACAGTATCTGGGACCTGCCTGGTGTGTTCCTTGGTCTTCATGATGCTCTCTGCACTTGGAACAGAACCCTGAGACTATCACAGAGCAGGTGCATTTATACGGAGACTTGATTACACACAGGTGGATCCTATTTATCATCATCAGTCATTTGGGACAACATTGGATCATTCAGAGATCCTCACTGAACTTCTGGAGTGAGTTTTCTGCACTGAAAGTAAAGGGGCCGAATAATATTGCACGCCCCACTTTTCAGTTTTTTATTTGTTAAAAAAGTTTGACATATCCAATAAATTTCATTCCACTTCACGATTGTGTCCCACTTGTTGTTGATTCTTCACAAAAAATTATAATTTTGTATCTTTATGTTTGAAGCCTGAAATGTGGCAAAAGGTTCAAAAGTTCAAGGGGGCAGAATACTTTCGCAAGGCACTGTATATCTTTTCATGGGACAACACTGACAAAATGACACTTTGACACAATGAAAAGTAGTCTGTGTGCAGCTTATATAACAGTGTAAATTTATTCTTCACTCAAAATAACTCAATATACAGCCATTAATGTCTAAACCAGCAGCAACAAAAGTGAGTACACCCCTTAGTGAAAGTTCCTGAAGAGTCAATATTTTGTGTGGCCACCATTATTTTCCAGAACTGCCTTAACTCTCCCGGGCATGGAGTTCACCAGAGCTTCACAGGTTGCCACTGGAATGCTTTTCCACTCCTCCATGATGACATCACGGAGCTGGCGGATATAAAAGACTTTGCGCTCCTCCACCTTCCTCTTGAGGATGCCCCAAAGATGTTCTATTGGGTTTAGGTCTGGAGACATGCTTGGCCAGTCCATCACCTTTCCCCTCAGCCTCTTCAATAAAGCAGTGGTTGTCTTAGAGGTGTGTTTGGGGTCATTATCATGCTGGAACACTGCCCTGAGACCCAGTTTCCAGAGGGAGGGGATCATGCTCTGCTTCATTATTTCACAGTACATATTGGAGTTCATGTGTCCCTCAGTAAAATGTAACTCCCCAACACCTGCTGCACTCATGCAGCCCCAGACCATGGCATTCCCACCACCATGCTCGACTGTAGGCATGACACACTTATCTTTGTACTCCTCACCTGATCGCCGCCACACATGCTTGAGACCATCTGAACCAAACAAATGAATCTTGGTCTTCTCAGACCATAGGACATGGTTCCAGTAATCCATGTCCTTTGTTGACATGTCTTCAGCAAACTGTTTGCAGGCTTACTTATGTACAGACTTCAGAAGAGGCTTCCTTCTGGGGTGACAGCCATGCAGACCAGTTTGATGTAGTGTGCGGCGTATGGTTTGAGCACTGACAGGCTGACCCCCCACCTCTTCAGTCTCTGCAGCAATGCTGACAGCACTCCTGCGTCTATCTTTCAGAGACAGCATTTGGATGTGACGCTGAGCACGTGCACTCGGCTTCTTTGGACGACCAACGTGAGGTCTGTTCTGAGTGGACCCTGCTCTTTTAAAACGCTGGATGATCTTGGCCACTGTGCTGCAGCTCAGTTTCAGGGTGTTGGCAATCTTCTTGTAGCCTTGGCCATCTTCATGTAGAGCAACAATTCGTCTTTTAAGATCCTCAGAGAGTTCTTTGCCATGAGGTGCCATGTTGGAGCTTTCAGTGACCAGTATGAGAGAGTGTGAGAGCTGTACTACAAAACTGAACACACCTGCTCCCTATGCACACCTGAGACCTAGTAACACTAAGGAGTCACATGACATTTTGGAGGGGAAATGACAAGCAATACTCAATTTGGTCATTTACAGGTGTAGTCTCTTAGGGGTGTACTCACTTTTGTTGCTGCTGGTTTAGACATTAATGGCTGTATACTGAGATATTTTGAGGGAAGAATAAATTTACACTGTTATATAAGCTGCACACAGACTATTTTTCATTGTGTCAAAGTGTCATTTTGTCAGTGTTGTCCCATGAAAAGATATACTTAAATATCTGCAGAAATGTGAGGGGTGTATTCACTTTTGTGATACACTGTATTGGCACCCCTGCCATAGATGGACTTTTATCAAAATGAAAAGCCAATTCAGAAATGTCAGATTGCTAAATGTGCATTAATGTAATAGCCAGCAAGACCAGCAGGTTGCATAACGACTTCCATTAGAAGTCTTCTTCATTGTTTTGCTGAAATATGCCTCAACAAGATAATGGCCTCAGCTGTCAAAAAATTGAGTAACAATCAGAAAAAACATCAGAATAATGTTCTTCACTGTAAAAATGTGAAGACTTTAAATATCTCATCATCACAGTATAATAATCAAAAATTCTGAAAATCCAAATTATACTAAATTAAAAACAGGCATGATTCTGTCACATAAAATCACTGGCTGGGCTCAGGAATGGCAGTTCACCATGCCATCCACAAATACATGTTAAATCTCTGTTATGGAAAGAAGCCTTATGTAAACATAATCCAGAAACCCCACTGTCTTTTCTGGGCCAAAGTCATTTAAAATGGACTGAGGCAAAATGGAAAACTGTTCTGTGGTCAGACCAATCAAAACTTGGAATTCTTTTTGGAAAACATGGATGCCATGTTCTCCAGAAGAGGGAGCATCAGTGCTTGTTATCAGTGCTCAGTTCAAAAGCTCGCAGCTGTGATGGTATGGGGGTGCATAAGTGCCTATGAAACTGGCAACTCGCACATCTTGAAAGGCACCATCAGTGCTCAAAGGTACATACAGGTTTAAGAGCAACATACTGTATCCAGACGACATCTTTTTGAGGGAAGGCCTTGCATGTTTCAGCAAGACAATGCTAAACTGCATACTACTTCTATTGCAACAGCATGGCTTTGTAGTAGAAGAAGCCTTTGACCAACAGAAAACATTTGGTGCACCATGAAACAACAAATAACAGCTAGAAGACCCAGGGCTGTTAGGCAGCCAGAACCCTATATCAGCTAAGAATAGGACAACGCTCCTCTTCAAAAAGTCCAGCAGCTGGTCTCCTCAGTCCCCAGATATTTTGTGGATTGTTGTTAAAAGAAGACGGGATTCTACACAGAGATAAACATGGCCCTGTCCCAATTTTTTTGAGACATGTTGGTGCCATCAAATTTAAAATGACCTTTTTTTTTCTTTTTTTTTAATTTTACATTTTCTCATGTGAGGGGTGGAACCTGACTTATGTTCCGCCATTATGGCAGCTGTTTTGTTTGAACCTGGAGCTGTGGTATGTCTGTGTGGAATTCTCTGGCATCGTGTGCTTAACCTTGATTTTCCTGGAGACTGATTTGTAAGGCCTAGTTTCCATTGTCGACTAAGGTAGGCCATGGAGGAAACTGCTCCTAGGTTTACGTGAGAGAGTAGTTTTAAGTGTGTGTTCAGTTTGTATGAGATTTTGCTTCCCTCCAGACTGAAGTTGGTGGTGAACCCTGCTGACTCTCCTCATACCTGTCAGGGTAGGATCTTAACCCTAGAATGCTAACGCCTGGTGATTTTCACCCATACAAGTTTTGTCATGTGATTTTCATTGTGTTGCTGCTGTCTGAGTTGCATGGGACTTTGGGTAGCTTCAGGGTGCTTATTGATATCAATAATGGTATGGTTGATTCCCTCCTCCCATCTATAGTTTTTTTAAGAGGCATGCGTTCGGGTGATTTTCACCCGGCATTACTGATAGAGAGTAACATATTTTATGGGTGGAATTTACCCTTTGTTAGTGTTTGTGTGTTTAAATCAGGCAAGAAAAACCAAGAGATGCCCACTTTGTGTGCTATATGGCATGATGAACGCTGGTGTGATAAACTCATGGATCATTCAGAAGGAGAATGCCTTGAAGAGAGGTGACACACCAATGAAGAGGAGGCAGTATATGCAGGCGTTCGCAATGGCACTCATCAAGCCATGGGCAGAGCAGAGGCTCCCCTCTTCAAGTCTGTCCCGTCGGCTCAGAATCCTCATCTGCAGTGTGGGCAACATCCCTAAACCTGGCACTCCTGCTAGCGAGGTTGGACCAGTGGCAGCAGAAAGTGGAGGTCCCTTAATGAGGTGTGCTGACTGTCCCACAGGCTCGGACAGGAAGACATGACACAGGTGTCATGTCTGCTGTCAACCAGTGTGCCCTCGCCATTACTACCCTGCCTGTACTGACTGCATGTAAGGCATAAGGTAAGTTAGAGTTGTCCCAGAATTTGCATATAATCCCTAATTAGTATAATGGCAATGAATAAATATCCCTTATGGTAATTTCCAAGAAAATTCATATAATCAAAAGAATTTGGTAATTTTTCCCCTTCTCAAAAAAATACAATTTTTTGTCTATCTTTCCCACAGTTATCGGTGATGCAGGAAGACTGTGCCTTTACCAGACAGGGCTCACGTGTCCCAGGAATGGGTGGACCAAAGGCCAAGTTCCCAGCAGCATTATTTTTTTGTTAGGACATTACCTGTTAAGGATTACCTGATTTTCCAATAAATTTTCTGCTTTTCTATAGGGTCATCCATGGTACCTTTTTTTTTTTAATTTTATGTGATGTTGTATGTTGTAAAATTAAAGAAGGTTTCCAAAACTTGTCATACAGTGTTGTACTTTTAAAATAAATTGATGAAAACTATATTTTATCTGTAATTTTATACTGGGTAAAATATACCCAACGTTAGTGATGACGTTACTAATTTTTACGTTAGTGTTCTAGGGTTAAATTGGAGACAGGTAACTAATAGCAGGTGGAGTACTGTAGGAGGGATATTTCCTCCAAAGTAAATTAGTTAATGCCTTTTTCCCTGTCTCCCTCACAGATCACCAAGCTGCTGCTTTGCCAGTGTAGATTTTGGCTGGTCAAGCCAAAGCCTGTATTTTTATGATTATTTGGTTTTAAAGGATTTTAACCTGGAGACCTTCTGGTGGTGTGGTTTCTGTGTTTTTATTTAACCGCCAGAGCTGCTCTGCACAGATTTTAGGTATTTTAATTAAATTACTGAGCCTAACTGTGAACTGAATGCATGCCTATGGCTTATTATTTCATTAAGGTGGTGTCTGTCAGATATAGTGTCGCTCGTGTCTATGAGGTGCCGTTTAGGACATTATTCCTGAAACACTCTCACACACACTACTGAAACGCCTTCCTGTTCATTCGAAACGCCTTCCTGTTCACTGGAAACGCCTTCCTGTTCACTTGAAACGCCTTCCTGTTCATTCGAAACGCCTTCCTGTTCACTCGAAACGCCTTCCTGTTCACTCGAAACGCCTTCCTGTTCATTCGAAATGCCTTCCTGTTCACTCGAAACGCCTTCCTGTTCACTCGAAACGCCTTCCTGTTCACTCGAAACGCCTTCCTGTTCACTCGAAATGCTCTCACACACACTACTGAAACGCGCTCACACACACTACTGAAACGCGCTCACACACACTACTGAAACGCTCTCACACACACTACTGAAACGCTCTCACACACACTACTGAAACGCTCTCACACACACTACTGAAACGCGCTCACACACACTACTGAAACGCGCTCACACACACTACTGAAACGCTCTCACACACACTACTGAAACGCTCTCACACACACTACTGAAACGCTCTCACACACACTACTGAAACGCGCTCACACACACTACTGAAACGCGCTCACACACACTACTGAAACACTCTCACACACACTAGTGAAACGCGCTCACACACACTACTGAAACGCTCTCACACACACTACTGAAACGCGCTCACACACACTACTGAAACGCGCTCACACACACTACTGAAACGCGCTCACACATACTACTGAAACGCGCTCACACACACTACTGAAACGCGCTCACACACACTACTGAAACGCGCTCACACACACTACTGAAACGCCTTTCTGTTTAGCCAAAATTACTTTCGTGTTAAAAAAGTTTGACACATCCAATAAATTTCATTCCACTTCATGATTGTGTCCCACTTGTTGTTGATTCTTCACAAAAAATTCAAATTTTGTATCTTTATGTTTGAAGCCTGAAATATGGCAAAAGGTTGAAAAGTTCAAGGGGGCCGAATACTTTCACAAGGCACTGTATGTCAAAAATGATGAGGATTAGATGAAATTTCATTGTAGTAGCGGTATTGTCAGACACACACTTCTCTTCTGATGCAGCTGTCAAGCATGTCCACATTTGTAGTCGCAACAATAGGTTGGTGCCACACAACAGTGTTTAGATGGTCAAAAGGCAAATATATTGTTCACTTAGGCTGCTTGTAGGCTATTAGTAGACATCAGCGTGATGTTAGCCATGTTTTTATTCCTTCACACAACTTCCTGGCTAAACAGGAAGGCGTTTCAATAGTGTGTGTGAGCGTGTTTCACTAGTGTGTGTGAGCGCGTTTCAGTAGTGTGTGTGAGAGCGTTTCAGTAGTGTGTGTGAGCGCGTTTCAGTAGTGTGTGTGAGCGCATTTCAGTAGTGTGTGTGAGAGCGTTTCAGTAGTGTGTGTGAGCGCGTTTCACTAGTGTGTGTGAGAGTGTTTCAGTAGTGTGTGTGAGCGCGTTTCAGTAGTGTGTGTGAGCGCGTTTCAGTAGTGTGTGTGAGAGCGTTTCAGTAGTGTGTGTGAGAGCGTTTCAGTAGTGTGTGTGAGCGCGTTTCAGTAGTGTGTGTGAGCGCGTTTCACTAGTGTGTGTGAGCGCATTTCACTAGTGTGTGTGAGAGTGTTTCAGTAGTGTGTGTGAGCGCGTTTCAGTAGTGTGTGTGAGAGTGTTTCAGTAGTGTGTGTGAGAGTGTTTCAGTAGTGTGTGTGAGCGCGTTTCAGTAGTGTGTGTGAGCGCGTTTCAGTAGTGTGTGTGAGCGCGTTTCAGTAGTGTGTGTGAGAGTGTTTCACTAGTGTGTGTGAGAGCCTTTCGAGTGAACAGGAAGGCGTTTCGAGTGAACAGGAAGGCGTTTCGAGTGAACAGGAAGGCGTTTCGAATGAACAGGAAGGCGTTTCAGTAGTGTGTGTGAGCGCGTTTCAGTAGTGTGTGTGAGCGCGTTTCACTAGTGTGTGTGAGCGCGTTTCACTAGTGTGTGTGAGCGCGTTTCACTAGTGTGTGTGAGCGCGTTTCACTAGTGTGTGTGAGAGCGTTTCACTAGTGTGTGTGAGCGCGTTTCACTAGTGTGTGTGAGCGCGTTTCACTAGTGTGTGTGAGCGCGTTTCAGGAATAATGTCCTAAACGGCCCCTCATACGTGTCGGTGGTGAATTGGTGGTAAGGTGGGCATTTGTGCGCACCTACTCTGCCGACTTGGCGCCCTATATGTGCCGTGGGCCACACTCAGTTTAAACATTAGATATGTTTTCTATGTTCTATTGTGAACAGAATCTGGGTTTGAGATTTGCAGATTTGCATTCCCTTTTTTTTTAATTTTACAGAGCATTCCAACTTTTTTGGAACTGTTTATAATTCCATTATGTTCCTAATCTGTCATTTTGCCTTCAGGCTGTTTTATTCTCACATTGCTGTGTTTATACATGTGGAAGAAGAAAGTAGAAGAACTAAACCTAGAGTCTGAAAATCTGTGAAACATCTCACAATTTGATGGCAAATTACATCTGTATTTATCCATACATGGTAAATGGACAGCTTCTTATACAGTGTTTTTCTACTTTATCTGAGTACTCAAAGCTTTTTATACATGTCTTCTATACACGCTTTTTTCCACACTTCTACATATAAGTGCTTTCTATCAAACATTCACACTCTGAACGCATAGGGAGAAACTCAGAATCTTGCCGAAGGATGGCTCGAACCAACAACCTTCTGATTTGTAGATGCCCTGCTCTAGAGGTGACACACAGCCATCCATCCATCTTCTTCCACTTATCCAGGGCCAGGTCATGGGGGCAGCAGCCTAAACAGAAAATCCCAGACCTCCCTCTCCCCAACCACCTTCTCCAGCTCATCCGGGGGAACACCAATGTGTTCCCAGGCCAGCCGAGAGCTATAACCCTCTAATGTGTCTGGGTCTGCCCCTGGACATCCTCGTGGTATGACATGCCTGGAACACCTCATCCAGGGGGTGCCCGGGAATCATACTTGTCAAATTCCCAAACCACCTCAGCTGACTGCTTTAGATGTAGAGGTGTAGCAGGTCTACTCTCCCCTCACTTGTGAACAAGTCCAAAAAATACTTAAACTCTTCCACTTGGGTCAGCAACTTATCCCTGACCTGGAATGGGCACTCCAGCCTTTTCTGACTGACAACCATGACCTCTGACTTGGAGGTGCTAGTTTGCATTCCCATTGCATCACACTAGGCCAGGGGTGGCCAACTCCAGGCCTCGAAAGCCCAGTGTCCTGCAGGTTTTAGATGTGTCCCTGATCCAACACACCTGAATCAAATGGCTGAATTACCTCCTCAGTATGCAGTCAAGTTCTCCTGAGTCCTGCTAATGACTTCGATATGTGATTCAGGTGTGTTGGATCAGGAACACCCCTGCACTAGGCTGTGAACTGTTCCTGCTGGAGGCCACACATGATGAAGCCAACAGAACCACAGTTCAATTCAATTTTATTTATTTACTTTTTTTTTTATCTAGTTATTATCCATGTGGCAGCCTCAACAATGGAGGTGTTAAAAATGAGAAATGCCAGCGTAGAAATTATTTCCTGATTTCTTTGTCCTACTCGTGCAAATGTACGTTGATGAATGTGAGCTCAATCTTTAGCAGCCAACGGTGCCTAAATGATGGCAACAATTGTTTTACTGACTTTTTAATAACTGTTTCTTTCATGGTGCTCATTCGCACTCTGAGGCCTGTTACACAAAGCAGGATTTGGGCTTTAGTGAGGTAACCTCAGGTTTAACCCTGGGTTTTCACTGTTAACAAGATGGTTCACTTCTTGCTGGCATACATTACTGGGGGAGATCTAACCGGCTCTGAAGCAAGTAATGTTTTATATAAGAGAAATCACCGTCTACTGACCAACCACTCCTTTCTAGAATTACAGCTTGATGGTCTTCATAAAAGATGAGATTTTGCGCCCAGTAGACACGTCTGTATTTAAACTGGTCATATGGTGCTATATGGTAAACACACTTGTAGCTAGACTGGGAAACACTGGCATGTCTTATCCAGTTGATAACCACCTTTATGTGACTGCTCAGCCTGATTGCAGATTTTAGGGTACACTGTGGTTCAGGTGATAGAGCAGGTCATCTACCAGTTGGAAGATTGCTTGATCAGTCCCTGTTCCTCCAGTACATTATAAACTAACATTTCTCATACAGTCTGAACAACAGTATGACATGGCATGGCAACATATTAGGTGTAATTAACATAATTTACTGTAAAGTTTGGATTTTTCTTTTTATATAAGATAATCACTTCAATGCACAGATTCTTTGATTTACTGATTGTGAGAAGATGCAGTAGTCCACAAGATTAATAAACAAGGTAAGGTAAAGTAAAATATTTATGGTAGATGTTTTTACCTGGTGGCTGCAGACTAAAATAGCTCTCAGGAAGGCCCCTGTCACTGTACACACGACAGGTGTAGTTGGTGTAGAAGTCCTCCTCCTGCAGCTCAGAAAACATCAGCAGTCGCTCTAACCACGCGCCTTCATTGGGCAGCATACTGATGAGGCTGTGACAAGACGGTCAAAAATAATGTGATAAAATGTGGTGCTCTGTGCCTGTCAGAGCACGAGTCTCAAACATAAACTTAACTGTTAAAGCAGATGAAACAAATGGATGGAGGGTTGAAGCTACCGACCGTTGCTGTAACATGTAGATGCGGTGAGAGGTGTTAGTCTCAATGAAATCCCCTCTGGCCAACCAGAAGATGTCAACAGAAGGCTTCCCTTCACCCGGCACAAACACCAGACACCTTTTACTGAAGCTAAACCCTAAACACACGCACAAACAGTAACTCTGTATGTAATGAAACTTCTTCAAACCTTTGCATTTTCTCTCCCTGCAGTACGTATTAAAATTAAAGCATAAGTCTGTGTGTTTTGTGTTTTTCAACACAAAATTTTGTTCCAGTGAAGCCTGACACACACAAACATAAAATCAGGAGAACACATTTCTCAGAATATCTTGCAGACAAGGACGTACCCCTCTGTGCTTTGATTACTTCATTGGCGGGTTCATGCACTTGTGGAACCAAAGAGTACTCCTCTGAAACAGAGAATATCAAACACTGTATTGTATGCAGCAGAGGTCGGATAATCACAAAGATATGCTGGAAATATAACCGTATTTTTCACACTGCAGTTTGATTTTTTTCTTTCATCTTTTATTTTCACATTGTTCCCCTGATAGGCTTTTATGGAGCAGTGAATCAATATACAGAAGTAAAATATTGTTAACATGTTTTGTAATGTCTTGATATTGGTCAGTATATATTGGTCAGTACAGGGACCCTAAAGGGTGGGCAGTGTGGTGGAAGTTAGCCAGGTCAGTGTTTCTTTTTTTCCAATGTGACTTATTATTGAAGTCACAAGACCACTGACCACTTAGACCCCTATAAACAGACACCCTCCTACAGTAGCTGTCTAGGTGGTGGGGTTTTTTTGGAGATGGTCGTGTGCCCTGCTATAGAGCTCGAGTGGTGTAAAACTGCACATATTGGTCTAAATAAATGGAACAGCAGGTAACAGTGATAAGTTTTTAAGTACACAACAAAGATACAGCTGACCTGCTGAGCTTTCAGCGGGGCTCTGAATGGGGCCTTTATCCTGTAACATTAATGGTGCCTGTTGCCAATGACACACACACAGAGATAGTCCTTTTCCTGGTACCTACCTTTACTACTGTTATTTGCATGCACGTACACACTATACACAGTATAAAAGATGGACATAGCTTCTAAGTCTGAAAGTGTACCTTAAACCTGCATTATTTTTGATTGCCACTGGGGCGGTGATGCATGTGTTTTCAAAAAGACTGAGCCCTAGCGCTCAGCACTAACCTCAGCAAAGATGCGTTTATGCTTTGAATAAAACACTAGTCCATTTTATTTATTTTTTTTAACAATTTTAGTCTTGCAAGTTTCACAAAGGAGGATTATTAAGGGTAGACTTCTTGGCTAATGCATTCTGATTAATAAGTTATTGATATTGATATTTTGTCTTTTATCAACTAATTTGTCTCATGTTATTGCCATGGTCCCTGGGTTTTTGGGTTCGTGATTTTGGATGTGATGATTGTTTTTTGTTGCTTTTTGATATAACGATCTATAGTTTGGCTTTTGATATAATTAAGGTTCTTAGTTATGTGCTATGATTGTAGTTGTAGTCTTGTCTCTGCCTCCAGAATTTATAGTCTCCTCGTTTGTTCACCTTCCAGCTGTGGTGTCAAGTTCACATGTCTTAGTCTTGGTCTCTGTTGCCACTTCCTGTCTTATTTTGATAGTGTCTTGAATTATGTGCAGTGACTTTAGTTTTGGTCATGTTAGTGTCATTTTGTCCACCTCACCATCCCCGGCAGTTTCCATGTGTCCTCATTATCCCTTGTGTACTTAGTGTAGTTTAAGTTTTATCCCTAAGTCCTTGTGTATGTAAGTTTGCATTGCTGCCAGCCAGTTTGTGTTCTTCATTCTCTCCAGTGAGATTCAGCAAATAAAGTTGTTATTCTTAGTTCCACATCCTGTCTCCCGAGTCCTGCATTGGGGTCCGATCCTGCCTGCCACACACTGTCTCATGACAGTTATGTTCCACGCAATAGGACAATGGCAGCAGTAACAATGGTAAACACTGTTTATTGTATCACTGCTGTTATTTGATAAAACATCTTTACACACAGACAAAAAATTGGTCTGTTGTGCTGTAGACAAACTGCTTGTGGTCTTTTTCTTTATCTGCAATCTCACCTGTGACCGTTGCATCAATGGTCTCCGACACAGATCCTTTGATGCCACCGAGCGTGAATGTTAGAGTACAGGTGTAGGCGCCTTTGTGATAAAGTTCCACATCGGTAATTTTCAGTTTGGTGTCCCAATACTCATAGCTGCCGTCCCCATCCACTATGGGGTCACAGTCCTAGATGGGGAAACGTATAAGTCAGTTTGTTTCATAATAGCAAAACAAGAAGCAAATGTGGTCTCTATTCATTAAAATAAACAGTGCAGTTGGTGAATTTGCAGTCATCATTTTAAAACATGGAACTTTAAAACGGTTCCATTATTTTTAATAGTATTCATTTGTTTCCCTGCCACAAAGTGAAACAAACAAACAAAAACCACATGGATGCTGGCATCTGCTATCAGCCAAACTGTCATTTGTAAACACTGGTATCAGCCCACAGTTTCAGTGCTCTCCTTTTACTGATGGAAGTTGAAACAGTGGCAGTAAATAGTTGAGGTTGCTGCTACTTTGCAGCCTCTCCATTAAACCCATTAGGTTTCATGCCAAGAATTCCTGATAACTCACTCTGTACCACTTGATGGAGGAAGTGATGTTGTAGCTTTTCAGCTTATAGATATGGTCCCTCAGTGGGCAGCTCAGTTTGTCGGTCACTCCTTTTGTAAGTACTTGTAAAGCTTTCCTCGGCCTTCCACATTCTCCCGGAAGTCTTTCCTCTACTACCAGCCGCGTGGCCTGCCTATAGCAGCGAGAAGGAGTCCTACAGGGAAATTAAGTGGAACTATTACAAATGAACGGATAATTAGACACACTCAAAGCTCAAGCATTAGAAAGTTGTTTGGGTCTTGCAGAAAACTGCTGTGATGTGTAAAATATGTATTACCTGCTACAGTAGTAGTTATCATTGTTTTAAGGTAATCCAAAACATTTTGAAAATGGATATCATGTTACAGTTAACGTTTAAGAAAAAACAGCACATATAGTTGGTTGCAGTATATATATTAAAGGTTGTCACATAATCCCCGCTGTCACTCAGTGTTGCATTCAGAAACCACAGGGTCTCCTGGTTCACCAGGATATGACCAGTCTGATCGGTGATTTCTTGGCCTGACGCTGAGTTGTACCACGTGATTGTGTACGGGACAGCTCTGAAGTCAAAGACGTCTGGAGAGACCAGGGTGCTGTTCAGCATCGCCGCATCTCCAGGAACAGAGAAAACCCTCTCAAACTGGAGCTTGTAGTCAGTACAGTTCCCTGCAACATACGTGTAAGTGTGGAATAGAGAATTTATTTAATGATCCTGATAAACCAAACCTTTCAAAGTCAAAGATTATGTCTGTCCATCCATCCATTCATCCATCCATTTTCTACCACTTATTTGTATCTGGGTTGCAGTGACAGCAGTCACATTAAAACATTTTTCCTCTCCCTGGGAAATGTACCAAGTTGCTCCAATTATGCCAGGGTGGCTCAGTGGATACGCAGGGTAAACGTATATTCCGCATGCCTGTGGCAACCTAGGTTTGTGTCTAACCTATGGCCCTTTCCTGCGTGGCTTCCCCTATGTCTCTTCCCCCCTTTCCTGTCTCTCTTCACTGTGCACTAATAAAAGGCAAAAAATATATTGAAGAAAATATGACTCATCAGAATACTTTAAATCTGAGTGCACAGTTGAGTCTGGGTATCCTTTTAGTGGTTGGACTTTTCCAGCATTTGGCCAGCAGCTCAGGGATTTTGCTACATTTTGATGGTGACTCAGTTTTTTCCAATCTGCTCTATGACCAATAATACAACTGAACTGGACTGGTGTACATCACATGTAATTTGACATGTGCCTTTTATGATGCTATAGTAAAGCCTGCAAGTGTAAATAGATCTAGGTTTTCCTAAATCTGTGTGTGTGTGTGTGTGTGTGAAACAGTGTTATTCAGCTCACCCCGTTCAGATGCTCTACAGATTCCACACAGGCTGAGGAACAACAGGAGGCTTGCCAGTGTTGAACTCAAGCCCATTTCTAAAACACACACACACACACACACACACACAAATACGCACCATTGAGAAATAAACATGTGCTGTAAGTGGGTGTGAACAGGCTATGAATGATGGCAACAATCTGATATTGTAATCAATGAAAAATGTGACAATCATTAAAATCCAGAAATAGTCAGCCGAGGTGAAGGGTCTAACTTTAAGAAATATTTTTCCCCTTTCTCCCACCAGCTTGCTCCCTTCCTTGATTATTAATGACTAGCATTACGTACATAATGCTTTCTGACTGGTAGCAGGCTGAGCATTCCCGGTAACCATTCAATGAAAGTGTTGCTCCCCCACCCTGCCTGTAAATCTATGAATGAACTGTACTGACTCTCAGAAAAACTGAATTCATGTTGAAGCTGCTACAGTTTCACTGCTGGTTGGGTTTGAAAGCCAAAGCATGAAATTGGCTGTTATGCAAATCATATCATCTGTCAAAGAGTATAATCTTTGCCATGTCTCACAGATGGTTTTCTTTTTCTCTCATTCCAGGTTTTTAATAACTTTGTCAGTTAATTTGTTCATTAAGACATTACATCATTGTTTTCCATTTCTACTTTGATGCATAAAAATGCCTAAAAAGGCTGATGGGGTATTGAATAATGCAAAGCAACTCCAGCAGAGTCCACCATGCTGCATGGCAGAAATCTTGCAGAAGCTGTTGGAAAACGGGCCTCATTAACAGACCAAGTTTGTGCAGTGTTTAAATCTCACTACAGCAAACTGTTACAAAGAGGAACACAACTCTATTTTCTGTTTGCTTTTGGTTAAGTGGTCATTTGCCCAGTCGTGGGAACTTTGTCTGTCAGTTGATGGGACAGAGGGTGGTCACAGGTCCAAGGCACTGATAACATGAACATCTCAGCAGCTGATGGCTGCTTTATCAGCTTGCATATAAGTGAAGATTTCACTTTTATTTCCATGTTCTGTTGGAAATCTTGATAATAAATTATGTGGCAGATATTCAACATTTCCCATACTCCTAGAATGATGGCAAAAAGTTCAGTAAAACAATTTATTTTTAAGGGGAAGAGGATGTGATTCCAGACCCTAATGGGGAATTGAAACCCACATCTTCAATGCATCACCTCAACCTGCAACAAAAGCAACTGTTTTTCCTCACGGACTGATCCACCGATCCAAAGTTTCTCCCTTCTGTTGCCGCCTTTAAATTCAATGAAAGACTGTATGTGTTTGATCACTAGAGATGCTTATACTGTACCATCTGCTGAATCTGACATTATAGGAGAGGATTTTGCTGATTGGTTTAAGGTGAGTTGGTCTGGAGTCACACAGTTTTGCAGAATGTGAAAAAGCACACAGAATATCAATGATAAATTACACTCACAGTAAAACACAAGCTGGGAGAAAAACCGCACAGTTTACTAAACCCACACTGAACAATGATCCAAAATGCACCTTAGTGAATCACTCCAAGTTGCAGTGGTTAGCCCTGTCACCTCACAGCCAGACAGTACTGGCTCCAGCATGCTACTGATTTATGAGATGTGTCCATGGCTCAAAAACTGGTAATTTTTACTGGCTGCAGGAGTCTTTAATATAGTACGAAAGGAAGTGTGTCTCTGTTGTGGTAAATGAGTGCACATCCGTCTCTGAATGGCAAATCTCACATTTCTAAGAATTTAAGCACTTAGGGTGCATTCAGTGGCGGAAACAGCTTAAAAACAAGCAAGCAGCAAATATTGACTCACCTAAGAGACACTGAGTGCTACACCGACAAAGGAAGGATGAGAGAGTTTACTCAACACGGCAGAACTAACAGGAAATCTCACCCTTCCACGCAGAGTGGAATCTCAAACGTGAAGCTCAGCCAAAAATGAAACACAGACAAGAGGAAGAGTGTTTAAATACTCTATTGTATAGTAATGAAACAGAAAGTACACTGTGTTTAAGTTCTGAGGTTTTATGTATCAGGACATTTTTAAAAAAATCATCTGGTCCTTAGCAGGTAATTTAAATACAGCCTCAGATGAACAACAACACATGACATATTACAAAAGGTCATTTATTTAATAAAAATTAAGCCAGAATACAGTGTGTGAAATATTACGTACACCCTTAAGGCTTCCATAGGAATCAAGAGGCAAGGTAGCATCCAGATGCTGCTAATCAAAGGCACTCGATTAATTGATCATCAACAAGTGTGAGCAAATGTCAAGGAAGAAAGACATCAGCAGTGATCTTAGAGAAGCAACACTTGCTGGTCATCAATCTGGGAAAGGTTATAAGGTCATTTCCAAGCAATTATTAGAAGGATTGTTAACAAGTGGAAAACAGCCAAGGCAGTTGCCAGTCGTCCCAGGAGCGGACGTTGCAGCAAATTCACCCCAGTCTGACTGTGCAACGCTCAGAAACTTTAAAAACCCAAGAGCTGCATCTCAGACTCAACAGGCCTCAGTTAGCATGTTAGATGTTAAAGTTTATGTGAGTACAATCAGAAACAGACTGAACAAGTACAATATGACTGTTTGGAGGGCTGCCAGGAGAAAGCCTCTCCTCTCTAAAAAGAACATGGCAGATTTATGCGTTTTATCACAGTCATGCTGAGACCTCTGGTGGCTGCACAGGGAATCATCCTCAGATGAGAACACCTAACATAGAAAGTGGAGCTTTAGCCATGCACTGCGTTTAAATGTTGGACTTTGACTTTTAATCATCCTACTGCACTTCATCAACTCTGCCTGTTTTCAGGGCAGAGGATGAACAGTTCACTCTGTGTCTGTGGGCTTCTCCCTGTTACGGTCTGAGGTCAGTTAGGAATGCTGTTACATGTTGGTGAGCCGGTGTTTGGCTGTCTGTATCTGCTCTTTGCTGAATGTGTGGGAAACAGAGCAGCTGCACAACCCCGAGTAAGGATGTGGTTTAAAAAGCCGGTGACTGTTTGCATGGCTGTGTTTTGATTGGCCTCTAAGGTGCTCAGAAATGAGTTTTTACAGTCTTCTTGTGCCCCACAGATGAATCATGTTTATTCTCTGGAAATTAACACTGTAGAAAATTAGCCACTCTGACATTTGTGGAATAGGGACACTCCCATCTCGCCCTGCTGGTGTGCTCTGCTACCTCTGTTACACCAACTATATGAAAGATTTTATATATCTGGAAAGAAGATGTTGACACAGTTATATTTGCAACAGGTAATGAAGAGACATACTGTGCACTATGGGTCTCTCTGGAAGCTTGTTTCTGCCACTAAATAAAACCAAAACATTTTTCTCCAGGCAGAGCTAAGTTCATTTTTCAGCTTACGAACTAAAACTTATGAGTAAGCAGAAATTTGGAGATGCCTAACTTCAGATTTTGAGCTAAGAACCTGAAATTTTGACTTATTTTTTTATTAGGGGAAACAAACCTCCATAGATTCCCTGTGAAAGCCGGTTCCTGGAAGCTGTTTTTGTCTGGTTGCCCTCTGCTCTGTGTCACATCATGCCTAATGACTGGCAGGCAGGATGTCTCAACAGGGTGATGTGGACATCAGGTCAGATCTTACTTGATCTGATGACAGCTGTTCTTATTATAAATGATATGTAGGTGTAAGATTTATGAGTAAAGAAGACAGTTTATTCATGTTTATACTGACTCTGACCCTTGTTAATCCAGGCACTGCCCAAGTCAGTCTGGCTTTGTTATAGTTGTTCTCATCTGTGATCATTTTCATTGATAACTGACATTACAGGGCCCAGAATTGACTTTTGGGGTGGGAGTGCATACATAAGATTGTCCCACAACCACCTTTAGAAAATGATGGCACAGTGCAGCATAACATTGTGCAAATATGAAGGTTTACAAACTAACAGAACACTCTTATGTTACTCTGCTATACAAAATGTTTCCCTGAGAACATTTATTGCATTTTTAAAAATACACACTTAAACAGTACACACACTCAGTGGCCACTTCATCAAGTACAGCAGTAACATCGGGTGCAATTCAGCAGCTCATCTATGAAAGCTTCTACTTTTACAAAGAAAATGTCCACCTTTGATTGGCAGAGAGGTATTAAATCCCTGCTGCAAACTTCAACATCAATAATAATCATACAGTAATTCATTTACTGATTAGCAGCCATTAGCAGTGGATTTTACAGGCCGGCCTAATAAAGATGGAGTCCTTTGCTGTGGTATCTGTTTGGTTACTGTGTATTACAGTCAGGATGGATATTTTTGCCACTTTGCAGTGGCAGAGGTAAAGACCAAACACATGTGGTGCCACTGCTGGATATCACATGGAAATAATGCATAAAAGAGTAATTTGATGTTATGGACCTAACAGAGTTAGAAGGTGCTGCTCTGCCGAGCCAGAAAGTAATCCCTGTTCTTTTTCCTTCTAGGTTTGAAGAGGACGTAGAGAAAGACAGAGACCACTGTGAGGAATGAGGTCATAGCCACCACAGCCACAACCAGCCATGTGAAGGTGGAGTCTGTGGACAGAGACAAAGGTAGATTAGTGTCTGTGGTTTTCCTGTCTTTAGTTTATTGAGGTGGTCTCAGTATGGTACAAAAAAATACAACTTAACTTTTCATGTCTGAGAGCGTCTAACCTGATGTGAAGAACTTTTTCTTATCCAAAGACAACTCACCTTCAAGTCGAAGCATTGCAACAACTTCTTGTCGTCCTCTCTTGTTCTGAGTGACACATTTTAACTCTGCCTTCTCGTCTTCTTCTGTTATTCCTTCAACAATTAGTCTCAACTCAATCTGGCAGCCTTTGGACACCCTGGTAACCCTGGAAACATTGAGAAACAGTGGAGGCAGAGCTGTTAGCACCACCACAGTGGTAGTGGATTAAGATGGACATTAAAGCTTGGCTACATTTTTTGACATCATTGGATCAAATATACAGCCTCTCAGCAGAGTATAATTCAAGTGGTCAGACAGGAAGTGGCAGTACATCAACACAGGTCTTTATAGACCAGATCCAGTAAGAGTGCAAAAGGTTATGTTGGAAGTAGTAATGGGAACCCAGTGGGTTTGGAAGAGGACGATCACCCGGGAGTGCAGAGCTTATTGTTGGTGTGCACGTACACGCGCTCATCTGCTGGTTTTTCATTTGCATTTTCTTTTGCAGTTTTTCTCATATTGGATGAAAATCGCTCTACATTCACCTGGAATGTGGTATGATCCGAAGTGTTTCCTCGATGACAGCAACTGAACTGGTAATAATACTTCAAACATTCTTTGTATTTGGTACTATAAAGGTACGTACTGTACATGGGAAAACTTGCAAAATGAGACAGACATCAGTGTGCTGTTGTGCACACACTTAAGTTTAAGTTAGGATATATTTACATCCAATTTCCTAACCAATACAGACAAATCAAAAATTACCTTCTCCCCCACTGCAGAGCACGCTTATAAAGGTATGATGATTCCACTGATTGGCTGTTTACCAGCCATGTGACCTCAGTGGAATCTGCCATTTGGCATTCGGTGAGAACCTCGCAGAACAGTTCCACTCCTGAACCTAAATGAAGTCAGAGGTGAATCTACATCAGACCTTAATGAATACATACATTCAGTTTATGTCTGTTTATTTAAGAATGAAGTTATATTATTGTTATTTATATTAGGACTAAACAGTTTTATCACTCACCATGCGGACTTTCAAAAATGGTTCCATTTAGTGGGGAAACAATCACAGGTGGATGAACTACTGGAGCTAAAACATAAAGAAGGAATTTCATTACAAACATTCCCAGAGGGAAATTTTGATTCAACAAATAAATTTTTAAAAAATGCAAGAAAACTCACTGTTACTGCTGCTGGTGCTGATTAGCCCTGGGTCAGAGGTCACGGAGAAGTCAGGCACAGTGGATTTGGTAGTGATTGCAGGGTCTGGAAGACAAATTCACACATCCAAACAAACAGCTCCTTAAATAAGAACAGCAACAGTGGTCTGTTTGACACAGTAATAATCATTAGTGTGTTTTGTGGCGTTTACGGGTGTCTAGTCTGCCTCGCTCAGCTGAGCCAATGCTATGCCCCTCAAGGGCCAGTAGAGGGCAGTGCAGAGTAATGAGCTGTGGTTGTAGGGAAGTAATTTAATGAGATTTCTAGTGGAGTACTCGACCATTGCACATTATTATACAACTACAGTACTTTGGTAACTTAAATATTAATTTATCTTTAAATATCTTGAGCTACATTGGCTCAATTTAGTGTGTTTTTTTAAGAAAAGAAAAGCATGTGCATTTGCTTTGCTCATTTACTTAAAAATAAGCATAAACCTGATATGACTGGACATGTTTGCTCTGCACTAGTGTAAAAAAAAAAAAGCCTGAAAACTGCACTTGTCCTAGTTAATAATCTAAAAATATAGCATGCAGTAACATAATTGTAATGTTATTGGTAAAAACTGTTACATTCCTCAGCACATAGGCAGACATTGCAGTTCACAAACCTTGCACATGGAGCAGCAAGACTCTGCTGACTTTGTACTGCTGGTTGTTAATGCGCACTCTCAGCTTGCAGGTGTAGACGCCTGCATGAGACCGCTTCACAGCTGGGATTATTAGTTTGCCTCGATGATTAACAGTGGTGTTGGAGTCCTGTAAGAAAGCAATACATTATGGAATGACTTATCACTAAAAGGGTTACTCACTTATCTCAAAAGAGAGTTAAAAAAATTAAAACGTTAACTTTTTTCTACTACATTAGGCAGCAAGTTCCTTGTACAGTGTCCACAGGTTTCCCCCCTCACCTTGTACCACTCTATCAGGCTGTCCGTCTTGTTGAAGTTATGCAGAGATGGACACCTCAGTTTAAGCTCCTCTCCCACTGTGGCTGTCACCGGATAGGGCAGTGTTTTCATGTCTACAGAAGTGGGCTCGTACACGTGCAGCGTGATGCTCCCAGTTATGCAGTAGGTCTCATTTCTGGAGACAAAAGTGTTACAGTTATAAAGGTTCAATCCAGAGGAGTAACTATTAATAAAAACATACTCTCTGCTAGTTTCAGATATGTTACTCTGTAGCCACCCAGTCCAAAAGTTGAGGGAGAGCAAAAACAAAACCAATGGGCACATTTGGAAGATTAAAAGAATTTGGAAACATTTCTATTTGATTTCTAAGAGAACAGCAAGTAGTTTAAAAAAGTAGCAAAAAATGATTATTATCATTCTTTATTATTATTATTGTTCTAGATCATTATTCCAGCTTTAATTAGTGGACATAAAACCTAAACAATGCTGCAGTTTGTTTCAATCAGATCAGCTGATATCAGCTTTTACTATCATCACCTGCAGAAAGAAATGGCCTTGTTACTTGGAGAGACGATTTCTGGTGAATCTCGATAACTACCTGTATGTGCAGGTGTATTCCCCTGAGTCTGAAGCCAGAGCTGGGAGGAACCACAGCTGGTTATTCTGCTGCTGAACACGTCCTACACCCTGATCGTTTGTGCCCTCTCTTCCATTGTCCTTGGTGATGAGGTACTCAGCCATTGGGGGGGCAAGCTTGCGTACTCCAAGAACGCGTGTAAATATTGGGAAGGAGAGGATTACTGCTTCACCCTCCACTCTGAATATGTTCACCTCTGGATCCACCCGGTAGCAGCCATCTACCAAAGAAACATCAAAATTTCTAGTTAAGAGCATTAAATGGCATCACTCCTAAAGAAGGCTCAGGGCTTTTCCGTGTATCTTCTCGAAACAGCAAAGCTTATTAACTAGGGTTGCACCGATCATAAAACTCAATAAAGTCCTTTCAGCTCTTTATCACGTTATTTTTTAACATTTTAATTTCAGGACAAAATTGCTGTGGCACAACAGAAAAATACTGACCACTGACATCAGTAAATACCATGTCATTAGCTGAAATCAGTCAACTCTGTCAGTAACAGCTGGTATCAACAGTACATATTACTGCTATATACAGATGCATCTTTATTATCAGCTGCACATACAACAAAATCCAGCAGTAAAATTCATCAAGTTTAATTTTCAAAAAGCAGTCAGACTCTCACGTGAGCATTAAATCAGTGGTGGTTTATGCCACAGCTGCCCTAAATTAACAGTATTGGTAATCACCAAAATCATTTTTTATTTAATGGCTCTTTAATTTAAACAATGCTATAATTATAATATTTTTTATATAAATATATAATATAATTATTGTTATCATCCATGAATTTTCAAATTTACTGTTTTACAAAAAAGTACAACAAAAAGAGACAGTAAAGCTCATTATTATTATTATTATTATTATTATTATTTTATTAAGATGCCAAATTAAAGTTATTTACATGAATTCCTGAATAGAAACATTTGTTTTAGTGGTTGAACGTTATACTTTGGATATAAAATGTGAATTCAGTCTGTTATTTCTCTAATAAATGACAATACATTTTTTTTAGTTTTGACAGCTTTCTAAAATATTTGAGTTTTCTTGATTTTATGACAGGTGGTCTAATAAATTTGCAAAGTGCTGGACGTGTAGGCTCCAGGGTGACTCATTCCCTGTAAACAAATCTACAGGATGTTATGATCATGGAGTCTGCTGAAACTAAACATTTCAAATATTTGTTGTCTGACTGAAAAAGCAAAGGCCTGCTGAAGTTAAACCCACAGTAACACTGTAATAACCAATAACACAGCATTCACAAGCAGTCACAGGCTCACCTTTCATAGCCAAAGGAGGTAACGGAGGTCTTCCATAAACGCAGTTGATGGTGACGACAGCAAAAACGAGTGGCAAAAAAACCATGATGGCAGTCTGCAGGGACACAAAGGTCTGAAATAAAAGATCTAGCAGCAGAACCTGTAGTGATGTTTAACAAGCTTGTTCAGTTACTTCCAGCTTTCAGTGAGAGAAAAAGAAAAGGCAGGATTGGGAATAACAATCCCAGTTAGGATAACGAATTGGATTTTCTTTTCTCCACAAAGTATTAAAGCCCAGAAAATTAATAAATGAGGAAAACTAAAATATTGTCAGTACAGGGGCCTTTATGCAGCCTACTTAGATATTAGGGTAAGCGTTGTTTCCTCAGGGAGCTTCAATCAGGTTAGCTTTTATTTAAACTCTTGTAGATTGTAAAAGTTGTGACATCAGCAGAGTCGTCATCAGTTTGCTGGCACTCCCATTCATTCCGCCCCCGTGGGATGAAGTTTAACCTCTGGGGTTTACCAGCTGCACCACATGAGATGACTCACAAGTATTTTTAAAGTCACTCATATCAGAGGTCAGCAAAATTAATAGCACTGGAATAGAAATGTATTATAAGTGATAGCAGCTGTAACCTATAATGATTTTTTAATATTTCCCGTTTGATCAGGGCAATAAAGAGGTAATACATCACATATTCAGTTAACTACACATAAAAGCGTTGCCTAATAAAGTCAGTGTAAGGTGTGCTTTTATTTAAATCTTCCTTGTTATATTCTGTTTATTTTATACTATTTGCATACATATAATAGTACATGCAGTCCTTTCCCAATTCTTCCACGTTCTATTTAAATGCACCTTGTAACATTTTTTTTTTACTACTCTATATTATTCTTCTTTTGTCAGGCAAGATGGTGCATTTTGGGGTTTTTACCATTCCCATAGAAACAAGCGGATTTTCACTTCTGCTTTCTCCTCTGTGATTACAAGGATCAGCTGACAGCAGTTAACATTTTGTCTCTCTCTCTCTCGCACACCAGGACCACACACACACACACACACACACACACACACACACACACACACACCAGGACCACACATGTGATATATCTTTTCCACTCTAAAATCTTTGTTTCCATGTGTCATCAAAGGGCAGGCACGTAAACTGTGGGAGTGCCGCTGTTGCAAATGAATATGCATACTCGAGTCACAATGCACTGACACATTTTCCAGGATTAACAGTTTTGATTGAAGCTCAGAAGAATGTTCTCTGAGCTCATTTTTGATGACCAAACTTTTTAAAATTTTACTCTTAATGCCAGACACGTAATAAGCTTACAGTGCCATACGCAATTTCCTGCAGTGTGCAGTTTAATAAGATGCTTTAGTAGTCCACATTTGCATTCATTCTAAATATTACACATGATCTTATGATCAGCTCAAGCTTTGGTCTTTCATATTCATATCCTGTACCCAGTCTATGGCAAAACTAGAGGATTTAATCTGTATTACAAAAAAAAATAATCTCAAATTGTTAATGCAATAATGGCAACACAATGCATGTCTTTGCATTTAATTATGAATGTTGCATTTTTAGCATAAACCGTGTGCTTGTCTTCTTTGTTGTGATAAAAGATAAATTATGTAGAACTGTTTATTAACTAGGTCTGAGAAATGGAAATACATTTTTTCTACACTGCACCCATACAAATAGATTATTTTAGTAGTTTTGGATACATCTCAGTCTATTGTAAAAGAGCTCAAAGCAAAAAAATAAATATTTTAAAGTAATAATTCTATAATAATAAAAGCCTGCAAGTAATCATGTATGTAAATATAAATGATTGCATGTATAACAACATAGAATTTTATTATTTTTTGTACCATATCAACTAAAACGTATAGTATGTTCAGTGCTAATCAACACAACAAATAAAAAGTATTACATTAAATACAAACATAACCATAAATATTTTGTTGTTGAAGGGTTAAACATAATAGTTATGTATTATTATTATTTTATAAGCAATTATACTTGTGTATATATTAATACACTAGATGTGTACACAACCCCATTTTCCTATGATAACACACAGCGGTATACTCACGGTGTGCAGGTGAGCGTGGAGGTGGTCCCGGCAGTTTGTCACTCGTGTCAGGTAGATGTGGTGACAGTGTGGACTGAAGCAGCAAATGATCAGGTGGCTCAGGGGAAACCTGCACTCTCTTTTTAATGTTCCCACCCCTCTGAGGAGGAAATTTCTCAGGTTTCCCAATGTAACGCAGCGTCCTGTCCAGCTCACCACTCAAGTGTGGTGACTCCAACACACACAGTATGTACACAAACTTACTCACATACATCGTGGGAAAAGACCTCTCGAGATTCCCAACTCGAGATTTCTTGTAGGTTAATACTAGAAAAAAGGAAGCGGTCTGGTTTTACATCTGTTTGTTTTAGCACATGAACACACACATCATCATTTGATCACAGGCAGCAGGATGTAGCCATGCAGGCGGTGTCTCTTACTGAGAGATGAAACTTATGAAACTAGACCCCCCCCCATTTCAGAGGTGTGTAATTTCACTGTGGTTCTGAAGTCATTTAAAAAAATTGTATTCATAGAAAAACTGTGACTTTCTACCAAACTTATTTGCTTTCTTATCATTTTATGGAGAAGCTCTGAATGATCCGTGTATGTCTGAGCTTTGTACACCACAAGGCAGTCTGCTTATACCTGCTTCAGTCAGTGATGTGGTTAAACTAGTGGAGAAGGACAGCTCACTGCTGCGGTGACATCATCTGCATTGTTAAATCAGCATTCATACCTCATGTTTAATGAAAAGGGAGAGATGCACCCTTTTTTTCCCCTGGCAAAGCAGTACGTGAGCTTGTACACCTTCACATGAGCAGAAACCAGGGAGGGCAGCGGCAGTACAGATTTCTGCCACCAGGGTCAGCCATTTTTGTTGAGGACAATTTGTAGGGTGACTATTTTAAGTGTGGACCACACAGAAGAAATGACTTCCTTTCTTTGTTTCTTTTTTCTTTCTTTTCTTTTTTAAAAAGCTGATAATGTGATAAATGAGTTCATGTTAGCATAGCTGAAACTGGTTGCGCTCATAAACAAAGCTGTATTTTGGGGTCTGAAGCATAAACCTCTGTGGGTTTAAAAGATTTTTGTTCTGAAGCTCATCACTGTTCCTAGTCTATCAAATGAACTCTTCTTTGACGGAGCTCACAAAGACAATTCAAGATTTCATACAACAGGGTGTACTACTCCACTCTCAAAACAGCACAATCTGATTATCATTAAATCATTTAATGAAGCTGTGTGAAGGTGACACCTGTGACTGATGTGCTTGAGCTATTGCTTAGTTGTGCACCAGGGGCCTCCTGATCTAGTTAGAGCAAGCTGTTCCACAGAGGGAGTAGTACACACCATTGCAGAAAACATAATAAGCCTAAATTAGGTCACAATGTGTACCACTGAAACATGCATCATTTCTGATTCATGATTTCATTAAATAATTAAATTAAATTAACATATTAATTTATTGTCATTACATAAAAGTGATTTGTTCAAACAAAGCAAAACAAAACGAACACAAAGAAGGTGGATCCAAACTGTTCCACTTTCAGTTTTTGTCTTCAATTTGTTTTAGTTCAGTTGGAAACCGTCTATTTTTTTTTATTAGTTTCAGTGTTAGTTCTAGTTTTCTGTAGTTGTTTTTATATGGAGGACAGACTCTGTAGTTCAGGACATATATTACAGTACAAAGGCAGCACAGTTTGAAAGCAGACTCACTGCTAACATTTGCAAACTGTTACTAGATTAAATGTGACCACACAAGCAAAAACTAGAATTAAAGACAATTCGAATATATTTTTATTTTATTTCAGTTAGTTTTGTGAGTATAAATATTGTTACACTTTTAGATTTTAAACATGTATTTTTTTTAAATTAACAAAAAAAATTTAAACTTACCTTTAGTTTTAATTTTGGTTTTAGTTCACTTTAATAACCTTGCACCCCGATCTTTTATGTGGTAGTGTAAATATATTTTTCTTACTATTATTTCAACCAAGGGCTAGTATCACTAATATAAAATATAATAAAACAACTGTGATAAGCTTTGTAAAACTGTGTTTTGTTTATACAAACTCTTAAAAATGATGTGTAGTTGCTGGCTGTCATCTTCATAATGAAATTAACTTTTTTTGAAAAACAGGAAACTGACTATTTCAAAGCATCAGAGTCCGTAAAGATCGTCAGAAATGTTTCCCATTTAAATGACTGCAGTGCTCTTGATGTCATTAGATGTTTTCTTTAGGATTAAGGAACCCAGCAACCGTTTTTTTAAAGGCACTTCTAATGAAACTAGACCTGTACACATGTCATGATGATGAGAAAAAGCAACAGAATTGCAAACTTTGCCAGAAGAATTCAAAACTTGGCAACCAGCTTTGTATACACAAATGTTAAAAGCCAGCTGTGTAGCAGCAGAGTGACTCAGTGTTATGTCATCTCCCCGTGCAGCAAATACGGCATCCACCTCTGTGCATTCTTGTGAATTCCTGCATTGCTTACTTTGGCTGATCTGCACCGGGCGTTCTCCAGTATAGAAAAATACCTGCGTACGGCATGAAAGCACTTCAGTGATGAAAGCCGTACGGTGGAATGATGAGAGTGGTGTCTGCAAAGCAGGAAAGTTTCTTTGATCATCTCTGTGTTCACTCTGTTTGGATTCAGTGTAACTGATTACAAGCAGAGATGTAAATAAAAGCATGTGACAACATTATATAAATGGCATGTTCCTGTTAGGGTCTTTCCCAACTTTAATCCAGTGTATCTGCATCATGCCTAAGACACACAATTATAAATACAATTAATAGACTAGGTTCTGTAATTCCTTTGCATCAAAAGCAGCATAATTGCCTCTTCCAGCAAACTCATGAACCCCTGTACACTCATGTTCATCTCCATTAAGTCTACCATTAAGTTAATATTTGAACATTAAATTAACTGAATGAAAAGACAAGCAAACATCTGAGATTTGACATGTAGGCTAGAGATAAATATTTTTATAGTGGGTCTAGCCTTTATCAAATAATTTATCCAAAAAATAACAAAATAATTAATATTCTGGGTGAATGTGATTGCACAATTGGCACCAGAGGGCAGTACATGGGGATGAAATGCTCAACTGTGCGATGCACAAGCACAAATCAAGCTTTTCACAATCGCCCACTTGAATACAAATGAGCCATTATCGTTAACACATGCAGGTTAAAAGGTGACCAAGACAGAACATGCCGTTCATTTACTGACTGATCTTTGAGAAAGCAGAAGATGTTGCATGTTTTGGGAATTTTCAAGCCCTCCTCAGCATCTGTAGATACCAATACTCAATAATACTGGATAGATGACTAAACAGTTTGACACACTGGCTTTGTTTTCCAGTGCTAAGAAATCCACCATCTAGCAAGTCAACACCCATCAACAGGTTGATTTCTGTTCAGGAACTGTTGATCAGCTGGATATTCATTGACAATCCCGTGGATGACTGAAGGGACCACTTCCTTTTGGGGTGTAGCCAAAATGCAGAAGCAAGAAGTAAGCTTAAAAAAATATTCTGTTTGTTTTTGTCTTTTTTTCTGTTTTGTTTACTGGAATGAAGTATTCCAATGAAGATGAGATTTGATTCCCTGTGTGCTACTAAATCTTCTGCTCATGAGAAACTACACAGAAAATAAATGCCATTGTTTCATCACTACATGTGACAAAGTGCAGGCTGCATGGACTCAGCCAGAGCAGTGAACTAAAATCTTACCGAAAACTAACCATAAACCATGACTGAAACAAGTAATGTAGCTACATATTAAGCAGTATCTTCTGATTGTTACTGTACTGTTTAGATTTGACCTTAGTATCTAAAGTGCCCAGAGAGTACATACTTTATGAGTTCAGCAATGAAAAATAGAAAATAATATTTTAATTATCAGAGCCCCAATTTATTTTAGAATAATTTAAATATAAAACAACATCTGTAATGGTCATAAACTGTTGTCATTGTCATGAACACAAAGGAAATTTAATGGACCAACATTTTGTGTTCAGTCCAAAGATGTTCATTAAAAAAAAAGTCTCTGTGCCACTGGGAGTGCTAAAGTCTAAATCTCACCACAATATTAAATCACTTTGAGTGAATTAGTGAGATCAGATTTTGGTCCATGTTGACATGATAACATCACACAGTTGCTGCACATCCATGATGTGACTCACCTTTTCCACCACATCCCAAAGGTGCTGACATGGTGTGTTATCCTGCTGTAAGCAGCCATCAGCCAACAACAGTCAGGGTGTGGCCTTTAAATAATGCTCAGGATTAAGGGGCCCAAAGTGTGCCAAAAAATCTAACCTAGACCATTACACCACCTGGAACTGTTGATAAAGGCAGGACAGGTCCACGCTTTCATGTTGTTTATGCCAGCGTCTGACCCTTACCATCCGAATGTTGCAGCAAACCGGGATTTTCCAATTTTCTGTTGACCAATTTTTAGTAAATCCATGAGGACTGTGGCCTCAGTTTTCTGTTCTTAGATGGCTGGCAGCGGCCCCCGGTGTGCTCTTCTTCTGCTGCAGCCCATCTGCTCGGTGTTACATGTTCAGACGTACTCTTCTGCGTGGTTTAACAAGTTTTTGTTGTCTTGAAGCAGCTCGCACCGAACCCGTCTGGCACCAAAAACCATGCCAGGTTTGAGGTCACTTAAATCACATTTTTCCCCATCCTGTTGTTCAGCTTCAACTTCAGCAGGCTGTCTTGTCCATGTCTACGTGCCTAAATGCATGGAGATGCTGGCACGATTGCCACATCTGTGTTAACAAGTAGTTGAACAGGCTTACCTAATAAAGTGGCGTTGACTGTATGTTTTATTAGTGCATAGATAAAGAGAAAAGGCAGAAATGAGCTCTTTCACACAGCTACGCCACAATTATCCAAAAGCTCTCATTTTCCAGAGAGTAAACTGTTCATGCCAATGAATGCCTTCCTGCACAAGATATCCTCAGAAAATCACCTTATTTTTATTACTTCTCTTTTCAGCTAAACCTTAGCACGACAGGGTGACCTAAACAAGAATTCAGAGTTTACAACATGCCAATAATGACCCTTCATGTGAAGAGTCATTATTGGCACAGTCAGATAACATTACTGTGAATAAAGGAAAAATTAATCTAATCTGAGTTTCTTTTTATTGCCTTGTATTGTTGTATTGTTTAGCTGCGTGCAAGTGGCGGATTTCACCTCAAAAAAAAAGTTTAAAATTTCCAGGAACATAAAGCACCTGTTGAAATCGACCCAAACATGGAACTGATGTGTTCCACTTGTGTCTGTTAGCCAACACCTGTTACAAAACCTCTCTTTTCAACATGCGCACACATGTGCTCGGGGCAACAAACATCAGCCAGAAGCCAGAGACGGAAGACGAGCTGTTGTTTTAAAATTACTTTTAAAGTTTATTCAAAGAAAAAAAAACAAAAAACTTTCAGGAAAATACATGACTTCCTGTCATACACAGAGAGGACATAAGTTAGAGTAGCATGGCAGAAACAGCAGAGGAAAAAACACGTCGCCTCACGTCCAAGCCTGCAGGGAACGTTACTGTAATGTTTCCATGTTGAAGCAGCGTTGTGTGAATACCTGAAATGAACAACACGCGTGTTCTTTGTTGTGTAAAGAGTTAGTGAGTGGGGTGGGAGGCATGACAAAAATAATAATAATAATAATAATTTTAAATATCCAATAAGAATATGGGCTCAAAAAGAAGAAACAAAGAATTAAAGAACTAAGATGCATATGCTTTAAACATAAATACCATGATGCACATTAGTGTAACAAAACATTGCCTCTGTAAACAATTTCTCCACCTAAGGTGAGTGTAATAATATTAAACCACCGCAGTCGCATAATTACGTTTACATAGACTTACAGAAACAACAGAAACTATCGTTAAGCTTCTCAACTAGCTCTAAAACTTAATAATACACAATGCTTCAAGTGATTTTTTTGTTTTAGGTTTTTTTTTTTAAAAAACAAAAAAAAAAGGATTTCCAAGTAGTGGTTCTCATAACAACAGGTTTACACGTTTTAAATGCTGCCCTCTTGGCACTTTTTCCAACACAAGTCGGCAAGCGACTGATTTTTCTCCTCGGATATCAACTAAGAGCTCATTCTTTCTTTAGATCAATAAGAATATCAATAATAGCCACAAATTATTTTCATGAATTCAATACAGCCACTCATCAAGGCCTTGATGCAAGCAGAGACACACACACTGGGCACTACTGCACATACAGACCTCAGACAACAAGACTGGGGCCTGAACAGCTTCTCCACGCAGAGGTTTGTGACATAAACTAAGTGACCAACAGTAACCTTATCGTCGGGGGGAGAACACCCAAGATAAGCTTGTTTGTGTCCTGACAAAGACGCATTTGGATATGAAGTCAGCGTGCAGATCGGACTCTCCTTTTGCTCTTCCCTTGAGTGAACGGTGAGAGAAAAATCCAGCTCGGCAGGGATCGTCAATGCTGCAGATTGCTGCTCAGTCTTTCACATATACAGACAGCTTCAATAACAGCTGGAGCAGGACATGGGGGTGTGCAGGGTGGTGGGGCACAAAATAGAAACTATTCCTCCCCCCACCAAAAAAAAGGGAAAAAAAGAAGGCGGTTTTCTGTCTTCAGTTCCTTCACAAACAGCTGAGTGAGGGAAAATCGCTGCTCCGCGTTGCCTGTTCGGAGACACTTCATCACAGTAACACTGAAGTCCAGAGTCTGAGTGCTGAATCAATAAAGGCGTATGCTCTCATCTGATGGGAGGCCGTGAGAAATGCTTCTCAGCTCTGATACACAGATTGCCAAAGGTTGCAAAACAAACACAGGATCAGAATATGTACACCTGACATAGAGGCTCTCCTGCTGCTGCAGCTTTAACGCCAAACTGAACACCTAGGATTGATCACTTGTGACAAGCTACAAAGCAAAAAACATCATCTCATGCCTTTGGACCACCACACAGTAATAAGTCTTTCTACATTCTTGACACTTAGTGCATTGAATACATACAAATGTTCTAAATGAAGCATGAAATGAGTCGAAATAATGAAATGGAGGGTGGAAATCCGCCTCCTGTACCGAAACAAACCCGCCGACCATGTGTTTACCTCTCTGCCAGTTTAACCCAATATCGCCACTGGCGCTGAACTCTCTGACAGCACACGCACGCACACGTACTAAACTTTCTCCTCTACCTCATCACTCCATTTTCCCGCCCCATATTATATCTGACTATTCACAGCAGTTCAAGTTTCTCGAGTTGAGATTAAGTCGTCATGCTTCCCCGCCACCGGCTGAACACGACAAAAGTTCCCGAAGCTTTATTGTACATAGACACCTTTGTTTATTTTATATTTTGGATTGCATCCACATCGCTTTTTTTCTTATACAGACAGACTGTACACTTCCGTGGTTTTAGAGCAAACAAGCTGTGGACTGTCGGTGGATGTGTGTAAATGATTTTAAAAAACAAACAAACAAACAAAGTAAAAGACATGTTTAACTCCACGTAGTTACACTTATCTTCAAGGAATAATAATGACTCCAAAAATACTATCCTGAAATCCATCTCCTACACCAACTCTTGCTCCATCCTCCCTTTTTTAAAGCGGCTGTCCAATACAACACTACACTTCAACCACGCCCTCGTGTTTGAGTCCTATAAACCTGACTTACGGTAAAACCTTAAATATTAGGTCCCTTGCTCATGCCTGTCACTGAGCCTCCAGCTCAATGGTCTGTCAGGGGACAGTCACCAACCAGCACGTTAGCAGTAGGTGGACCAAACAGAAGTACATTTACACACACTACTGTAGCATTAATACAACACACTCTGACCCCACCAGCCCCACACTCATAACAAGGGGCAGACGGTGGGAACACGGGGCAGAAAGGGGCTCCCTTACAAGAGGCAGACCTGCAGAAGGTAGTAGCAGTAGTAGTAACAATAGCGGTAGCAATACTAGTAGAAGACCTCAAGCTTACTGACCAACCCAGGAAGTGATGCAGAGGTACAAAATCGATCCCATCGCGATCCGATGAGCACCAAGAAAACTGAGAGGGAAACAGGAAACGAACCTTCGCTTGCCCCCCGCCCCCCTTTTCTTGAATTCACATTTAATGTATTACTATTTCCTTTCATATATTAACCTTTGATTTCACTTTGTACGTTTGTAAATCGTCGCTTCGGGTTTTTCAGAAGGGGCGAAGACTTGACCGCCTGTCGCTGCGTCGCATACAGACCCAGCGAGGCTGCAAGCTACGGGGCGTTGCTGTCGACTGCTCCAAAGGGCTGGTTGGTTGCTGTGTTTGTTCTCGTTTGGTTGTCCGAGGGCTGACAAGACATCAATGGTGGGTTCTGAGATCCAGTGTTAGAGAGGGTGGAGGACAATGAGGAAGATGAGGAGAAGGAGGAGAAAGAGGGCTGGGTCTGGACCTCTACCAGCTGAGCAGGTTGCTTCGGCCCAGAGTCATGAAGTACACCTGGCTGGAGCCTCCAGACCGTACAGAGGCGAAAAACACCTGAAGAGACAAATTGAGATTTTACTATTCGACACAGTTTGAGTAAAAATGTTGTAACTGAAACTGTCGATGATGAAATAGTCCAACAATCAGCATTTTCACATCATGCTGTTGTGTTAAAAATCTGACTTTCTGTTCCGTTCTTTTTATATACATATTCATCCAGGTCTTGAATAATTAGTGATTCCTGAGTCACTTAAGATCAAAACAAAACTCTGGTGGTTAAATGTTTCTTCAGACATTTCCCTGATGTTACAGTACTCAAAATCTCACATCATTTACCGCACAAGCTGTCAAATGCGCAGACCCACAAAAGGGGAAAAAACAACAAGGTCCAAAAAAACAGAGAAGAGAAACTAGAGAGGCCTGAAGTTACTTCCACAGCTAAACCAATGCTTTCTTTTTTTGGGTGTTTTTTTTTTTTTGTTTTGTTTTTTTTAAACCAAGGAAGCCAAAACTTGACAGCACAGACATGCCAGAGTCATGCAACTTGTTGAGGTCACTGGCAGCATTGCTAATAAATAACTTCCACCTCAGCGAATGCGTTGTTGAAAGCTGGCATGGCGATCTCACCTTGTCATTTCTTTCACAGAGGAACTTGAGTCGCTGAGCTCTCTTGTGCATGAAGACGCCGTCCAGATGGCCGGTCTCCACCGAGCGGATCTCAATGGCCTTCTCCCCCAACCCATAATTTGGTTAGAACGAATGTAGGCTGTGGAGAGACAGTTCAGTTAGGACACTGATATTTGATCAATTACATTTAACAAAACAAGATGAATAAAATATTAAATCCCCAGACCAATTCTAATGATAGTGAACTGAGTGCAGATTGGCCTTTCACCTTTAGTGTATGTGTGAGTGTGAACGTCTGTGTGTGATTTCTCTGCAGCCAAAAAACAAATGCTGACAGTACCTGATGTGGTAGCCGCATGCGATATAGTCAGTGAATGTGTCAAACAATAAGTTAATAATCAGCTTTGAATTTGATCCATTACAAATAAGACAACATAAATAATAAATAAAAAAAACAATACACTTGGAGGGTTGAGGGTTGTGTTTGCGTAGCCTTTCACCCAGTTACTCACCCACTGAGGTGGGCATCTCCCCCCACTGAAGCACCACGTCCTTGGTGATACGTCCGTAGGTGTTGACATAAACCCCCTCGTCCTCGTAGCACACGAGCAGTTCAATGCCGTCCGTGTTGGGCAGGATGATGATTGCGTGAGACTGGATACTTGTCTGGATCTGCAGGACAAACAACAACATGATAGATATTTTTGTTTGCTTTCTCCTGTAGACACATTTCATTGTTTTGATGCACAGAGAAAACACAAAAGATGAATCATAAGAAGTGACTTATCTCTTAAGATATACGGCAAACAAGCATGTAAGATATTTTACAAGTGTGAGCTTACGTGTGTGGGCAGGTAGATGTCATAGACGGCCCCAGAGTCGACATCCACAGCGTGAAAGCCTGAACATGAGCCATAGATCACCTTTAACCTCTGACCTTCCTCCACGGTCAGGTCGACCAGAAGCGGCTTATGCACCAGGTCGCCGAAAGACTGAGGCATAGGGATCAGAACACTTAGTTCAACACTTATAATCATTGTCATTAACAACAAGGTAAATCCACACAACACCAACAATAAGCTGGTCAATTTATTCACCTTGAAGGCCATGAACTTGTGGTAGGGCTTGGGTGCCCAGGCGTACACCTCCACTGAGTTCTTCAGGGCCAGAACCAAAAATTTGATCCTCTCATATTTCACTGGAGAAATAAAAGTCAAAATAAATCACTGGAAAATGGCATGGCTACCAGAGGTGGGGAAGTAGTGCATAAAAGTACCAACAACCTAATTTCTGCTTACTGATTTAACTTTTTTCCCTCTTTTTTCAGTAGTATTATTGATTTTAATTGATGTTCATTTGGTTTCTCTGCAGTACTCAGAGCAGTTTATGTTGCAACACAGAAACTTCTAACCACAGCAAGTTAAAAAGAAACCAGTTAAACTGTGTCTGGTCTCAGCTAATATCTATTTATAGTAACAGAACTGTCACTGTTTGTTTTCAGACTATCCTTGCTCTTTCTTAACCCGACCTCAGTACAAAATTACTTTTTGCAAATCATCCAAGAAACACAGTTAAAATCACCCCTGCCCTCCCACTTAAATCCATCTTCTTTAGCCTTTCTGTTTTCCAAAATTTAACAGAGTTACAAATTACTTTGCAAAGACTGATTTTATCCTCATCTTTGCAAAGTCCTGTACTTTCCATGAGTGCTGGTCGGGCAATCAATTTTCTGTTGAACGACAGGATATGGATTCCTCGGTCAACAGCTCTGATCAGTGGATAGGGGTTTCCAAACAGGAAGTGCCAGTCTTTGCACAAGGACATTCTGAATTTTAGACAGGACTACTTACAGTCTACTTACATGTCTAATCAGATGTCCTTACCGCATTATTACTTAATCAAGGGCTTTCCTTCCATGATATATATAAATGGCACGGGGGTCCCCTAAGCACATACACAAGTTTTTGAAGTTGAGATAAGTCCCTCGTTTGAAAGCGCACAAAGCAGAAACCGGAGGGTGATATTTACAGACACTGGCAGATATGTGGCAACTATATGCTCATCATAACCTTTACAACTTTCCATAATTTTATTTTATTTTGTTTTTTTCAACACCAACAATGGTCAATAAATATTACAGGAAGAGCCAAGGACAACCTAGATGTTTGAGCTGCCACACAGTGTCATGGTCCCACATTGTTGTAATGTATTTGTTGTTTTGTTTGGTTTTGTGATCTTTCTCTGTGTTTGAAGTTTCTCCTGTGGTATGCTGTTGTGGTCACATTTACTTTTAGTCTTCATGTCTCAGAGAAATTTGTCTTTTGGTTATTTCCTGTTGAGCTCTATTCTTCGCTTGTGTTACGTTCTGGAGTTACTTCCTGTTTTTGTTTCTCATCCTCCTTTGTGACTGTCTGCCACATCCTCATTAGTCTCACCTGTGTCTGATTGCTTCCACTCATTCGTCATCACTAATCACCCTTTGGTGCATATTCAGTCCTGTTTTTCCTGTGCCATATTGTCTCTTTTTTTCTCTGTATGTGGCTCTCTTGAGTTCCATTTTGGGGCTTTGTGTATTTTGGAATCTAGAGAGGGGTCAGTAAGTAGTTTAATTTTGAAACAGCGGGCAAGTAGCCCCCAGTAAGTGTGAATATCATGTAAACAACTCAGTAAAAACCCAAAACCAGTCACTGCTGCGAGCTCCAAACACATCTCTGTGCACTTCTCAGCATTTTTGTACTGTGGATGTCCTTAAACTCAAACTTACCACTTTTGTAGTTTATTAGCAGTGCTTATGCTCATGAATGAAATCTTATATTACGTACCAACTTTGTAGTGGACGCAGCCCTCCAAGTCTCCTACAGTTGTCCAGCCCTGCTTCTTCTCCACCTCGGGGTCATTGTGCAGAATCTTGTTCCTCAGCCAGGACAGGTAGTACACGCGGAGCTTATTCTTCTTACCTGTAGTTTAATTGAGAAACACAAAGGTATAGTAAAGAATTTCTACATCAGCTTATGTTTTCATTGCTGTTTGTCTGATCCAGTAATAGATGGTAGGTGTTTGCTAAAGCTGCAGATGTGCACAATGGTGTGTGTGAGGAGGAATTTTGGACCAAGCCATCCTACAAAACTGCTTCAGTATTTCTGGGAAATCTTGATGAAACAGCCTTTTTCAGCTCATGTCAGAGCCTCTCAGTTACCTTAAGGTCAGAACTCTGACTTGGCCATTCAAAAACATGGATTTAGTGCTTTTCAGCAGTTGTGTTTGTTTATCTGGGTATTTTGGGTCACTGCCCTGTTACAGTGGCTCTGACATTCATTATGTACTCAATGACAGAAAGCTGTCCATACTTAGTAAACAGCACCAAACCAAAGTCCCCGAGAGCATCTGAATGTGTCGGCTTCATCTATGATCACTTATGATCACTTTTCTCACAAAATCCCAATGACATTATGAGATCATACCAGCGTGACCTAAAATGTCAGTGACAAACAAGACTCAGAAGTAATGACTATAATCCAGGTTCTGACAAAAAGTATCAAGAGCTAAAGTTAGTTTGTTGTTTAAAGCTGTTTAAAGAAGTCTTTCCTCAGAAGTCTTTTACATGAAGCTTAGGTGGAGGTTCAATCTGTAATCACTCATCTGCCTACTTTCCCAGGTGTTTAGCTGGTTGTCTAATTTACATCACCTCCACTTTCCCATGCTGTCACACTCAGTGCTGACTTCATCACTTCTAGTCCAATCATCTTTCTACTCGCCCTTGTTGAGCCAATCAGCCTCTGCTCAGCGTGCTTTAAATATCACTGCTCATCTGTCATCCTTCCTTTCAGACTCATTTGTGCAACCCACCTCCCCTTCTCCACCACCCAAAAACTCCTTTCAAGCCTCCATCTTGGACTGCCCTAATACCTATCTCCACTGGGATTCCCTTCTGCTTCAATGGGCCATCGGAGTCTAATCCCCAAATTGCTAATTGTATTTCTTATCAATAAATCATGCTCAATTAATGATCTCTCCTTGTTGAAATACCTTCAGCATAACACAGCAGCAGACATCATCCAAAAGTGCATTAACAGTATTTGTTACAACCACACTAACTACATTAATCACTTATAATTATCCTCAACTTTGAGAGTGGATCATTCAAGGTCTAACAGCAGATTACTGTGTGTACTCCACCTCAGAATGGTAAGCTGTCATACAGAGTCACAGTTTATATGCTGCAGCTTAATAATTGTTCAATCAGTTTCCTTATGTTTGTGTATTCTCATAACTACTTCAAAGGGTACGGCCTTCAAAGGGTACTGAGCCTCTAATTACAAGTAACTGTGAAAATACAACTGCGAAAATAAGAAAACTTCGACGTCCTGCATCATATGTCACTTGACTTACGATCAAATCCTTGCATAACAATTAAGAGCATGCACATACCGTACTTTGGCTCATTTTGTTATGGGTATGGGTCTGAATGGAAGTAATTTCCATTGCTTTAGCAATGTCAAGTATCACTTGTCTGAAAAGGAATCACGATGCCACCTCAACCATGCCTGTGCTGAGGCCTTGGCTTTGGTTTGCAATGACTCTTTCCTTCTTTCATCCAAACTGTGCATTCCTGCCAAACACTTATCTGTGTATATAACATTGTCTAAACAGTGTTATGGAATAATACAAGTGATCTCTGACTTCTGACATGTAGCAATGTGGGTTTTTTGTTGTTCTTTTGAAGAGCAGTGGTTTTCTTTGCAGTATCCTATCAATACCTTTCTTAATTACAATGTTTTATATTGTGGAAAATTTAATTACAGCTATCTAAAAATTTCTGTGGGTGTTTTGTTGGTTGCCTCTCTTTTTTGTAAGATTGCATGTTGTGCTGTTGATCTGATTTTTACAGGATGCCCACTCTTACGAAGAGCAGTAACGGTCTTTAATTGCCACAATTTCTAGACTATTTGTGTTATTGAGGATTAATGAACAATCAGATCTTTAGAAATGCTACTATAGCAGTTTCAATCTTTTTTGTGATCCAAACCATGGTTCACACCAATCTTTTCTGAGCAAAATTAGTCAGTAACTGGATGTACAGTGCTCAAGAAAAGTAAATGTTTCAGATCAAACAGATGTCAGTATTAGACAACAATAACCTGAGTAAATACTCAAGAAACGCAAGAACAGATAAGAAACAAAGACACTGACATCTATCAGTCTGGAAAGGGTTACAAAACAAATGCAGTGAACCACAGTCAGAGCCATGATCCACAAATGGAGAAACCTTAAACAGTGATGGACCTTCCCAGGAGTGGCCAACCAACCAAAATTACTCCAAGAGCGCATCGACGACTCATCCAGGAGGTCACAAAAGAACCCAGAACACCTAAAACCTTAAACAATGCTGTTCTTGCTGGAAAACACTCCAATGTGGCTGAATTAAAACAATTCTGCAAAGAAGAGTGAACCAAAATTCCTCCACAGCGATGTGAATGGCCAGTTATTGCAAATGCTTGACTACAGTTCTTACAGCCAAGTGTGGCATAGCCATTTATTAGGGGGCAATTACTTTTTCACACAGAGCCAGGTAGCTTTGTATAGCTTTTTTCCCCCTTATTAAGTTAAATAATAATTTGAAAAACTGCATTTTATATTTACCTTTGTCTAACATTAAAATGTGTTTGATAATCTGCAAGTGTGACAAATATACAAAATCAGGCAGCAGGCAAATATTTTTCCTAGTAGCTTTTGGAAAAACCATTAGCACAGAGATTCCCCTTTTCAGCTAAGATCGTGAGTAATCGCTCGACAAATACACTGTTGAAGATGTTTTTGTTATCAGTTTACTCAGAATAAGTCAAGTCACATTTAATGAGTAATGAGTGCAGAAATTTTGGTCATTTGTTTCTGCACGTTTAATACGTAACGCTACTGTTTACACCGTCACCTAGAAATCAAATTTCATTGCAGATCAGTTTCATGGAAGGAAATTAATTGGTGGTTAACTCTGCGGCATTTCCTTCCATCATGGAAAGCTCAAGTGTGTGTCAATGTTACATAGCATAGACATACATGACGTGTTTTCACCCAGAAAAGTTTTACTCAATATCCTTTTCGCTCAAAATATCTGTTGTGTCATTCTGTCCTTAGGAAATGGAGAAAAAGGAGAAGTAAGGCTGTGGGTAAGCTTTCAATCTGAGAACTGCACAGTGTATAGCCACTGAAAATGTAAAGTTTACTGTATGTAGAATATGCCACTTTATTGGTTTTGTGTGGTAACATGCACAACCCAGAAAGAGAAGCAGACTAGACAAAAACATACAGTCAAACACAAATGACTGACTAGGTGGGACAAACAAGTGACGTTTCTTTCAACCACATAATTAACAAACTACACTACTGTGCAAAAATCTTGAGCCACCCAAATTTCATTAAATTTGACTTCCAAGCAGCTGGACTTTCTTGTAATTTTTTAAAGTGGTGTTCAGCAATAGTTTTCCAGGTTTACTGAATGTCTTTCAAAGTTTTTCTTTGGACACTGGCTGCCTTTTCACTTATTTTTAGTCCAGTCCTCATCCCTGACCATTTGTTTGTTTTTTTTGTTTTTTTTTGCTCATTTATCTGCTGAGCCACTTAAAACTGATCTTTGAATCACACAAGCATAAAAAAGGCACCTAACTCAAGGGATGAACAAGTGTTGCGTCTATACATAAAAGAGAACTTGGCCAAGAACCAGTATCAAATTGTATAACTGTATCTTTAGCCACTCTGTCACTAGCAGCCTGTGCATTTCTTCCCACTTTTTTTAGTTTAATCTGTGAAAAATGACAGAAATAACAGTTTGACAGGCATAAAATAGTATCTGTGAACCAATAAGGTCATTCTTAAAGAGCTATTAGCCCAGACCTTGGCATAGCTTGTCATGGTGTGCAGTGTTTGCTTAAAACATTTTGAGGAAACTGGACACGAACTAAAAAAAATCTATCAACAGCATATGAACAATATCTGGAAGTCATGTCTTTAATGGGAAAAAAAATCCAGTAAAGACCTGACACACAACCTGAGAGATGCACCTGGACCTTCAGCTGAGCCATCTACTGTTCACTGAAGCCTCATCAGAAATGGCCTCAGTGAAAGGGTGGCTGTCAAGAAGTCTTTCTTAAAAAAGGGAATCAAGCAGAAAAGGCTGAGGTAGTTCACAAGAACTGGACTCAAAATCAGTGACAAACTGTCTAATGGAGTGATGAATCAAAATTTGAGAATTTTGTTCCAAATCATCTTCAGTACGTACAGAGGATCAGATTTTGATCCACCATACAATACCATCTAGAAAGCAACTGATTGGCAACAGCCTCATTTTTCAGCATGGCAATGATCCCAAACACACTGCCAAAGCAGTAAAAGCATACCTGGATAGAAAAACACATGGAGCGTTATCTGTCATGGCCTCCCCAGAGCTCAGACCTCAGCATTACTGAAGCAGGGTGGGATCAGAGAGCAGAGCAAAAGGCAGTCAACATCCAAAGAAGAGCTTTGAATGTCCTTCAAGAAGCCGGGAGAACTATTCCTGAACAGTGCTTAAAGAAATTACAGCAAAGCTGCCTCAGAGAGCCTGGTTTGAAGAATAAAGGTGGTCGTACCAGATACTCATTTTCAAGGTAATTAGAAAACTTATATGTCATATTTCCATGGTTCTTCACTAATCTGGCTGGCTAAAATGCACCTGTGTGTTTACCTGATATAGTGACCAGGACATTGAGTCCTTCCAGGACGTCCATCTGCTGGAAGCGTCGGCGGTTAATCAGAGGGTAAACTTTCCCCTGACCACTGCGGTCCAACAGCATCAGGCCGCTCTCTGTTCCCACCAATAGGTTCACTCCTACACACAAACACACACATGCAGCATAAGGAGAACCTCAAAACCACCTACCTCAACTACAAATTCTGCTACAAGGCCAGGAGGAGCTGGTGTGTAGCCTTGTTAGAGCTTTGCTGCCACCATGTGGTGAAGATTTTTATAACTACAACTTCTAGTAAAAAGCTCAACTTTGATGGATAATAATACAAACACTTAAACAGTGGCACAACAAATTGGCCTTAAACAGCATGTTCTCTAAGTAACTCCTGAACAATAATGAGATTGTAATCAAGTTGGTGACTTTTAACAATCATGGTATTCCTAGTGTAGCGAGACCCATGTTGCCCATTATCCACCCCCACTCTTTTGTTCATTCATGGTGATATCACAGTCAACAGACGACTCATTTACTCATGACTAATTATTTAAATGTGTCCTTTCTTTATAGTCCTCTCTGTTCTTACCCCAGAGTGCGGCACACAGAATCTCAGAGTTGAACCTCTTCTTGTATTTGCGGATCTCTGGGGTGTCACTCTGAGGACGAGTGTTGACCGGATTAACGTTGACCACGGAGCCCTTCCGGGATGGATCTGCTCTCAGAGCCTCTGCCAGCCGGGCATCGTTCCCATAGCCTAAAAGGTCAAAGGGAAGGGCTTAGGTAGGATGGTGTAGGATTGTAGAGTTTACCGGACAGAGTGAGGGTAAGTCACATGATCAGCATTAGAAAGGTATATGGCTCTAAGTGACGATAACTGTGATATTTAAAAATGAAACATCAATATTGCGTGCACATGCTGTGTGCACGTTATTGTAAGTAACTGTGTAATTGTTATTTTTGTATGCTTTTGTACAAATATGGTATTAAAGTTTGGAAATATTAAATGAAATGATTCCACCTGCTGATCTACTCAAATCAATAAGAAACGGAGTTGATGTTAAGTTCAAGTTTTCCATAAAGTTTTCCTTTTGCTACAACAGAGACTCTCAGACTGTTAGAATAACACAGCAGTTCCTTAGTTGTTTATTACACTTGGACACAAATTAAGCTGTGCAAGGTCAGAAAGCCTCTGCAGCCAAGGTATCTGGTATCTGTTGCAAAGTGGATCACTGATTTTCTCTGGCTCTCTTAAATGCCTTTATTTCAAGACTTTAGAAATCTGTAGGAAATATACCCACTTCAAATCAGTGACTAAATACAGCCTGAACAATCTAGTATACTTAAGGGGTCACAGCTGCATCAGGTGAAATAATGGCTTAAGATTTGGCCTTGATTATGCAGAGAACAGCACTGCAGTGATAAGAAAGCTTGTTTTGTAAATGGTGAGAGCTCCTGAACTTTATGACCTCAGTGAAACAGAGTCCACACTTAAAAGTTTTGCTTGGTATTGATTTGATATTTGATATTTGGTATTGCATTTTCACATGCTCAGCCGCTTTACTCCATGAAAAGAAGATGCTGTTTTTGACTTTGTTCCCTTTTCGGAGCGTCTGTGTACAGTACCATATCTGGGTGGGAGTTTGCAGCTGTGGACACTGCCGATCGGTCAGACCCAGGTGGGTTTAATCTAAAGCAACGGTTCTCAAACAGTGGAGCTGTCACTGGATAGAGAGCAATTGCAAGGGGATAGCTGGGGGAAAATTGTGTTCAACGAGGTTGACTAATTATAATTTATGTAAGGACAATAAACAACCAAGAGTTTCCTGATGATGACTCGCTGACCTTCAGCGCACATAAATTCAAATAAGATCCCTTTGTACTGTTAATGATGATGAAAAATAGTGTGCTGGGCAATATCAAGCTTTTTTTGGATTCTAAAAAAAGGAAATATGAGAAAAAGTCCAAATACAACTATTAACCAACATTAATATGTTCATGTTACTACTTCAACTGGTCAAAAGCTTTTCAGCATCCATGGAAAGAAGAGTGCTTGAACTACAAGAAATCATTTACATTATTTGAAACCAAGCATCAATTTCTGAATTCAGTCTGAGCTATTAATCTACCTTTACTGTTGATCATAGTTTCTTAATCACATACCTACTGCCTCTGAGAGTCCAACGGAACAGCTCACCTCTCGGCAGTGTCTATTTCATAAAGCCATTTTTTTATTATCTTCATTCAGTTCTTCTTCTTTTTATTCGTCCAGCTGCTCCCTTCAATTGTCACTAAAGCAGATCATCTGCCTCAATCTCACCCTATTCCTTGCATCCTCCTCCGTCACACCAACCCTCTGCATGTCATTCGTCACTACATCCACGAATCCTTCTGTGATCTTCTTTTCCATCTTCAACATCCTCCAATATATCCACTTAAGGTTAAGGTTAAGAAAGCCATCTGTCAGTCATATACAGCTCAAGTGATTGAAAAGCTCAAGGAACAATCTGTGCATCAAAGGAATTTTTGCAGTCATAATTTGAGGCACCAGAATGACCAACTCAGTGAGTGAGCATGAGTTCAGTGGTGCAGTTCAATCAGGGAAGCACTTTGGGCTTCCTTTTGTACCTACCCACAAGGGCTGTAACCCTTCTGAAGAATAGCAAAACCAGAACACTTGTAGCTCTTCTTCTCATGAAGTGTAATTTAACCCCTGTTGACCTTCACTACTGCCACCAAGAGAAAGTGACCTACCGACATTGTTGAGGGCACTGCCGGTGGATGGAGAGACTTGGAGGAGGCGTGGGTCAATGAACGGAGTGAAGGAGGAAGAAGATTTGTGTTTCTGCATGTTGTTACTAGACTGGCTCTGCAAAGAAGAATTTGTAAAGATTTAAGGGTGACAGAGCATCAAGACTCTGAATGTGCTGCTTTTTAAAGAGCATAAACATGTACACACATTACAACACAGTGCAAACACAAGCAGGCAAACTGAGGATGTTGGTATGTGCTGCATGCAATAACAGACAATCTTTATGAGGACAAACATAATTACTGAGGAAAAAGGCAAAATCGATGATGAAGGGTAAAAAAAATATGAATACCGCTAAAAACAAAACAAAAACAAAACACATAAGGGAAAAATGCAATATAAAAAGGTATTTCCTTAGAAAACATACTTGTGGTTGCACTCCTAACTGCCATGTGTGTTACCATCTATTGTCTGGGGAATGTGAGAATATAACTTGTTTGCTGAAAATAGGCAACATCAAGGCATACAAATTGATTTTGATGAATGCTTGTAAGACAAAAGACAGCCTCAGAGGACACTTTGGCAAAACACTGTTTAACAGATCTGTTGCAATAATAAATGTACTAGGGGTCGATGGGACTGCAGCTGTGAATATTTTCAGTGGATACAATTTTATTTACTTATTTAATTACATATTTGTACTTCAAACCCAGTGACTAAACTCTGTGCATTAAACTCAACAAGATATTCACAAGGCAAAAAACTTCCCAGAAGAGGGAAAAAACCAAAAACATGAATCCACACTGGGGCCTATGTAGAGTGAGAGAAGGATTGCAGTGCCAAGCGCACGTTACCCAGTCTAGGGGGTATAAAAAAATCCAGACCCTAGTCAAAAAACAAAACAAACAGAAAAGGCACTCCTCTCTTGTATTTGAATGATTTTAATTGTTTCTGGAGGGTACTGTGTTCCCAATCATGGCTGGTGATAATAATAAAAGCTGACTTTAATACTTCTGTGCAAGAAATTAAAACTGTAAGCCAGTGTCTGTGTTGGGCCTTGGAGACATACCTCTGTGAGGATGCCAAGCTTGTCCAGGGGACTCTGTGGGGACATGGAGGAGGGACTGGCAAGGCTGGAAGAGGAAGGGGAGTTGGATGCAGAGGAGGAAGGGGAGGAATGGTGGCTCTGCTGGATCAAGTCTGGGAGATGGTGGATGCGACCAGCAAAGCCATTCCTGTCCGAATGCTGTATGGGGTGATGATGATGATGATGGTGGTGGTGGGGGCTGGGGGTGTGGTGAACAAGGCCCGGGACTGACACCGAGCCGGGGCTCGGGGCAAAGCCTGCATGCATGCCAGGTATCTGCGTTTGGCCTGGGCCAGGGCCCGTACGCTTTCTGTTGTCACCTGCACTCTGGAAATAGAAAGAGGGGTACACAGCTTTGGGTCTAGATGTGTTCCTGATGAGTTCAGGGGAAGGGAAGGTATAAGCTAGAACAAAGGGTACACTAGAGTGGCTATTCTACAGGCGGAAAGAAGACTCTTGTTAGCAGTTGATAATATGGTAAGATAATATTGACCCTTTGTGGTGTGCATTGGTCCTAAATTCATGTGAAGATGGCTAATGTACTTGATTCTTTTTATGTCACCAGATCAAATACCTTTTTAAAGTTTAAATGTCCCGACTGATTCAATAATCTAACAAAGCCTGGGCTCTCTGTACCTCTCTATTACAATCTGTGAGCTATTATACTCAACCTATACTACATTTCTTAACCCTGAGCCGCTCCACTGGCCACAAAATAAGAAAAGAACACGATCAACAAAACATACAGACAAAATGGATAAACTGTTGGGGTATGGATAACAAAATGCACAATAAAAGAAAAACTGAGAATATGAGGTGAATGATTGGTGATTCTTTTTCCTATCAGCCAGTACCTGTCTGACAATCAGCGTGCTGTCCTTGCATGGTGTTGTGCCTGCATCGCTCTCGCCCTCATCGTGGACGATCATGGTTTTCACAGACTCTGTCTCTCCGTTACTCAGCCGGGAAGAACTGCAGGTGAGGGGTGCAGGGGTTCAACACAAAAACATTACATTTGGGCTCCAATGTACTCTTACACACCCGAGCAACATGAGAAAAAACAGCATCATAAAAGTGAGACACGGCACTCAAAAGTCCTGAAAAGAAATCTACACAAGAACTCTGTAGAGATAAAGTTCACGGTTGCCCCGGCCTTTACCCAAAGAGCCAACCAACAGCCTATCGCGAGAACGCGCGAGCCAAAAGTGTTACCGCACACAGCAGAGGTTCAAAATATTTCCTCCTGTGCTGGAGCAGGCTATTTACTCATTATAGTAAAAGTGTAGGTTGATGTGATTACTGTATCCATAACACGACTAAACATGGCATTAGTTCAAGTGCTATGGCAAGTACAACTTGATCATGGTGGCAATCTAGACTAAGTTATAAATAAAGGTTAAATGTTGCATATAAGAAATAAAGCATGTGGGTGAAAAGTTTTTTTTTTTGCCTTTTTAAATCAGATTTGACAGGTAACTGTACACATGTAGTTTTATACACTAATGTACATACAGCTCTCCACATTCAGGCCCGCTTACACGAGAACAATCCAGTGGAAACGGTGTCATTTTTCTGTTGTCATTTTCAGACACAGTCAGAAGGAAATGTTTTATAAACGATCGACGTTCACACGGACCCGCAAGATGTTGAAAACGCTGTAGTTCCCATGCCAGGCCACAAGTAGGCAGTGTGTTCACAACCACAGTGTGCAGGTGCCAAAAAGTAGCTTTTTAGCCATTTATCAGCTGTTATAAAGCAACATGCAGCTCTGCTTAGTAGGAACAAAATCTCATTCATTAACCTGAACTGATGCATTCTGCCTCAATGTGTACAAGACCTCAGGTAAAGTTGGGTACATACACAGCTCTGGAGTCTTCCGGGCCAGAGGTCGACTCTTCACCTGCCTCCTGATCCACTTCTTCATCATCATCTTCATCAGTGGTGTCTGATTCTTCGCTGGAGGATGAAGGATAATCTGTCACCTTATTTGGGGGGCGAACGTCATCCACTGCACGCAGTTCCTTCGCCAGAGCCGTCAGGTCCTTGAGGTCAAGAGATAAAAGGCAAACTGTGTGAAAGCTAGTTTAACTGAGTTCAGCTGTTCTCCCTCTGCTGATGTTTCGTCCATTTTTCATCACTGCATATTATATGCAAATAGCTAGGGTGTTATATAAAATTAGATGTTAATCTTTCTTAAGTAAAGCAGGAAACAGAAAGTTGCTGGAGTAGAAGAGTGGTTACAGATGCACGCCAGCCAATGAGAAGCCAACGTGAGAGCAAAGCCAAAGGATAAAAAGAAGAAAGAGATGACTGCACAGCGTACAGCCGGTGCTCTTCAAGTTACTGTTGGTTAGGTTAGTGGATTAATTCTAATAATGAAATGGTTATCAGAGCTGCAAAGATGAAAAATTATAAGCACAGAAAAAAGGTTAATTTATTAAGATAATAGAAGTCATGAGTTTAGAGACCATTGCTGAGAATGCAAACAGTGAATGCAGAAAACCCCTTCAGCCAGTGAGCTCAATCCAAAGATAAAACAAGCAATTCTCAGCCTGATCAGAGCAGTCAGTTTAGTAGCGAGCAGAATACATGACAAAATTCAGAGTTCGTTTATTTTCATTCATATTCAGACACACACACACACACACACACACACACACACACACACAAAGAATAAAGCTGAAAAATCCCCATCATGCTACGTTAATCACCGCACTCTCCATCTCTGCAACTGTTCAGAAGCAGCACAGTTGTGTAACCATCACCATGCACACACAATCTAAACATCCCAGCTAGTGAGCTACTGGCTAGTTGGCTCTGGGTCAACTCTCACCGCTGATCTGTTCGGCCTGACCGCGTCCCTCCTCTCCTCTGGTTTTTTCCCAGCATTCTCTGGTCGCTGGAGGGGTGAACCCTCAGATTTAGAAGAGGCTAAAGGAGGTGGAGGTGATAAAATTAGCATATTCTTTAAAAAATTAATGTTGGAAAAAAAAATCTACACATTCAACAACGTGCTGGCTGTGGTTTCACCCACATGTAGCCCCTTTAGTATAGCAGTACCACACACTTTAGCACAGCTATATTTTAAGGTAATGTTTCAGTTACACTGTCCACCTCCTGCATGTTTCTAATTGCTGACTTGGTAAAGTATGTGTGGACTCACAGCGGGCCCTGAACCTCTCTCCTGAGCCACAGTGAGAACCGGCCTGAGAGCTGGAGTTACTGGAGCTGCTGGAGGAACTGGAGCCTCCGCTGCCACTATTACTGGTTGGTCTGGGAACCAGTTTCTCCACTCGTTCCCACAGCAGCCGAGGCTCCGCTGCACTGCAGAGGCAACAGACACCAGAGTCAAGAATGTCAGTGAAACTACTGTAGAGACAGCAAGTTTTAAATGGCAGGGTTGCTGTAGGCATTATACTGTATTTGAAGCAATCAAAATGTTATGAATGGGGAGAGATGCTGATTTAAATGTAAAAAACTGCTAATTATTACTGACATCTTATTAGATTATAGTTAAAGTCGTTAATGAGAAGTGCAAAAATGCTAAATAATTGATACTACAGAAAGTCAAGAGTTAGCCAAGTTTTAGACATTAAAAACAGCACTGCAGGGTTAAAAGGAAGGAAGAGAAATGACACTCAGACAATCCATGAAAAGGTTTGTGGTTTGGAAATAATGAGCTGTGCATGTACGTGCAGACACACACATTTACACACAAGTAAAGAAGTAGAGACAACAAGGTTAGACAGCTAGAACTATTACATAAAGCCTCCCACACAACTCCACAGACTGGGACTGTAACAGCAGACAGTGAAGACGCTGAATTAATTTGTCAGATCCATCACCAAATGAAGTGTTTTTGCACAGCCTTTGTGAAAGTCTTTTCTTTCTGCATGTCTTTGTAAGTGCAGAGTGGAGCCTGGATTCAACCTGCTTCAGAACACTCAGACACTAGTGGAGTGCCACAGGGTACAATTCTGGGCCCGGTTCTACTGCATCATAAATTTCATGTTCTTACCATTTAGTGAATTACATTTTTGTTATTTAAAAGATGACTCATATATACATAATACACAGATGCTTTAAAACAATAGCTTGTCCACCTTATCTTTTGAAAGGTAAATTTCCAAATTTGGATTTGGTAATTCTATTAAAAAGGGAGGACTTCTGATTTACAGAGAAAGAAGAGAAAAGGAACAAAAAAAAAAGACTGCAAGAAGAACACAGCAGTGATGCACAGCGAGGAAACACATTCATACAAATCAGAGGTTTACAATAGTTTACCTGGCAACACTGTGTTGCGCAGCATGGCTGCTGTGTGCGGCGTTGCCATGGTGATGAGGCGAATCTCGCCTTGGCAACACTGGGGACCTTGATGTAGTCCTGACAGGAACCTTTTATGATAAAAACAGTAACCAGCTTACACATGCACACACTGTAGGCACGAGTATGTTTCTCAGTGCGGTGAGTATACAACTCCAACGTCACATCAGCAGTAAGTGTCACCTTTATCATCCACTGGAAAACTTTAGAAGTAGTGACTATACCACAACGTGTGAGGCTTAAGCTAACTAACTAAAAGCATGAGCTTACTCAGGATGTCCAAATAGGGATAAAAATGATATAAAACTCCCAGGGACACTATGTCGCTACAAGTCTCTTGAGTCTGAGGTGAGGAGGCTGCATGGTCATAGTCTTATGACCAGCCTGCAAATTGCACTAGCCTGGCTGGGCTGCTTACAATTTTCTGTTGACTGTGACTCTGAGACAGGACTGCGGCAGCAGTTAATGATTCATTTCAACATCATGAGACACTTGAACAACTGAAGACAACTAATGCTGGGATTTGTCTACTCAATCTTTGGGCTCACAGGGTTAAATTGAATTAATATCAAAAAGTGATTGTCTGCCATAAAGTGATTCTGATGTTTTTATGTGTAATGTCTTTGCTTATATTGGTAAATAGAGTGCAGTCAGCATGAAGGGCTTATATATAGCATGAAGAAATAACCTGTTTTTCAAGAATCTTTAGGAGTCTGTGTTATTGTACCTACATTATAATCAATGTAGTGCTTTTTGGCCGCTTAAAATATATTTATAGAACTGTGATGTTATATTTGCTGCAATTTCAGCAGCCTTCTTAGCCAGATTTCTGTTTAAAAAGACATTGTTAATGTCACTGACAGTTTTTACCTTGATAAAAAAAACAAATATATAAAAGTTACTTTGCCAAAAACTGAGTGCAGCTTCTACCTTGTGATAGAAATGCTGTTTCTCGCTCAAAATGACCTGATATCATTCATGATGTTATGTTTGACACATGATCCCTAATTTCCTTCAGGATCAATAACGTATCTATCTATCTATCTATCTATCTATCTATCTATCTATCTATCTATGTTCCACAGATTATAGGTCAACAAGTCATTTACAGCCGTTTAAATACAGGCAGTCATTTTCTGGCAAATACCGGAAATCACTTTTTGGCACAACACTGGCAGCTACTGAATGTAACTAATAAAGTAATATGTAATCTAACTTAGTTACTTCCAAACTTAAGTAATCAATAAAGTAACTAAGTTACTTTTTAAAGGAGTAATCAGAAATCAGATTACTTTTTCAAGGTAACTATGCCATCACTGCCTATAAAGTAAAGACTTCCTAACTTTTACAGTTTTTGAGTCAGTGATGTAAAAGTACAGATTGTGTGTCATTAATTCAGGTTGACAGATGAAAGCTCCAGTCAGTTGTTCTAAAGTCTGACTTGGCAGTAAAATTATACTTGCAGCCTAAAAAATATCTGCCAAGCAAGAACTGTCACAGGATGTTAGAATTATCACGGGGAAGCTGTCAGTAACTAAAGTGTTTTTAGTATTGATGAATTTGGCCAGCAAGAGTGTCAAAAAAAAAATAGCAGGGAAGGCTTTGGAAGCTAGACAGCTGGTACAAATCTGGTAATCTTATTCTGGTATCCTGTCAGGAAAAGTAATCTGACCACTTTTAATGTTAAGGGGTGAGCTGGACTGTCCATTCTACCTTCTAATCATATACAAGTCAACTGTGTTCACATCAGAATTGGTTAATAAACCAGGCAAAATTAAACAGCTGGGTTTGTTTAAAGAGGGCAGCGGCAGCATAACCGGTTCACATTTTAAGCAACGTCGGTGATGACGTGACTGAATCAAAAACACATAAACTACGTGTACTGTGTCACCGCTGCTCATGAGCTGTATCTCCAGTGTGACTGCCTGTCAGTTTCTAACTAGAAATGCATAAATGTGTGTATGACAGGGTTTAAATTCTACTTCTACAACTGCAAAACAATGTTCTGGACTATCCCCATTCCATCAACTAAAGCCTTCATCTCTAACTAAGCACACTCAGAGCACAACTGTCACACTAGTAGTCACAGGTCACGCACGTGAGGCGTGTTTTCCCCTCAATCAGCCACATGTACATTCAGTAAAGCCAATGTAGAGCAGAAACAAAACAGCCATGCAGAACAGAACCTCCAGCCATTATTTAGTTATGCTTCGGAGTTTAAGTCAGGGACAAAATGGGAACAGTATGGACTGATGTTACTAGCTGATCAATCCTTTCTCAGTAGCGTTCTGCTTTATTTCAAGACTGAACCTGCTTGTGAGATCTACCACTGTTTACTTGAAGCTTTCCCATTGCATTGTATTGACAGGGTGCATTCTGTTAGGAAATAACTGTCTTCTAAAGGATTACATTCCTCCTCTTGTTATTTTCATGTTGTTTTGTGGTGGTACAGCAAAAGTCTAAATTAGTGCGCCGAGGGAGGAAAAAAGCAACATGAGGCAGACTGTCTTGACTTGTCCTATAACTGGAACTACAGCTGAGTTACAGAAAGGTCACAGACTGGTTGTTGTGGTGCAGTTTAACAAAAAGTTAACTTTGTACCAACACTGAATTTCATCACACAGAGTAACTTCCTCTTTTATATGATATTCTGTGTAAAAATTGGACTCGACTGCCCTGCAATAATCTGATTTCATAACATATGAAACCTATAAAAGGAAAAAAAACAACGCTGCTGTTTAAATTCTGATACTGAAAAACAAAAATGGTGGGAAATTGTTATAGCAGTGAACTGAAAAGGTAAAAAGTCTGAGCTCTGATAAATAAGAAAGACTGTCCTATTCAACTCCTGCTACCACACTGGGGTTCTTTCTTCTAGTCCTTACCCTGGGTGGAACCTCCTCTGAAGGGGCTGGTTCATGGGGCGAGGGCCTAGGCTGGGGATGGGGTTGTGGGTCAGTGCGTGCAGGCGTTGATGATGAAGATGACAGTGATGATGATGATGGAGGGTGATGGTGGGATTCATGACTGCTGTGAAGGTGAAGATTTTCAAAGCTAGGGGCAAGCGGCTCGCTGAAGGATTGCGACCGTGACACGACAGGCGGGGTGGAAGTGGAGGAGTTTGACGAGGCAACGCTGCTGCTGCTCTTTAAAGCAGCCAGATGAGAACGGACCTTCCAGACAACACAAACAGAACACAATGGGGAGCGCAGGTCAGTCTGCATGCAGAGTATTCGGACAAGGAACAAGCACGGGGACTTCAGGGTATCTTAAGGGGTTTGTCAGATTTGAGGTGAAGTTAGTAACATTAACACTGGCCCTTTTCAAATATGGAAAACAGAGTGATATAGATTTTACTGGTTAACTGTGAAGGTTATTTCTGCTCATTCATAATTAGGTCTGGACCAGTGAGGGTGAGCTTGCTACACAAAAGGGTCCTGCAATGAGTAGGAAAAGGAAAGTAATAACATCAAGGAAGAGCTGTGATGATTTAACAGAATGACACGTTAATACACTGCGGCTGTCATTTACCTTCTATTTGCTGCCAGGATTCAGCTGAAGAGTTTTGCTGTATATTCAGTTGGCAAGGATGTAAATGAGGGGATATAATTAAATGATAGATTTATTATAATGCTCTTAAGTAGAAGGAAGATGACACGTATTTAACCTTTTGCCGCTACAGTCTTCACTTCATTTGGTGGCATTAAATTCAGTCAGGGATTCTTGAGGTAAATGTTCTTTCAGCTCAGATGCAAGGATTTTCAGCCTTGGTCATTTGTGCACAGAGCACTTATCACTTAATATAATATAATACAGACACTGTGTGAGAAACCTGACATGGCAAGTTGATCTGGCAGCTTGGGCCAGTGCTCATTTTTACCAACATTTACAGCCACTGCTCTAAAACACTGGATCATTTTGAGCTGATTTCAGACACAACTTATATGTGAAATCAGCTGCCACAGTGTTTAGAGAAAAGCAGCAGACATTTTAGAGAGTCATATGTTTGAATTATTTAAACCTTTGCAAATTCCCTTAAGAACCCAAGAGTGCAACAGGAGGGGAGAAGGGGCACTCGTGAAATAGATGTGTTTGCACGTCATACCTGTTATCACTTTTTTTTGGAGAGCAGAAATTTCCCTGTAAAAGCTTTTAAATTTAACTGAAGGAAAAGGGTAGCCTGAAAACCCTTAAGGTACGACACACAAAACAAAAAAAGAAGAAATAATGCACAGCGAAGGGAGAGACAAAGCCTAATCGATCCTGAGAGAAATGCAGAGTCATGCTTTTACTGGACTCACTTTAAACAGCATTTTCGGACATTTTAGTCCTTTCCATATGCTACATGGTTCTTTAAATCACCTTCAAGAAATTAGCTATGAATCAAACATGAAGATGATCTGCATTATCGAGGAGTGAACACGGGCTGGCATGCAAGCATGCATGCAAGCAGAACCACAACAGGCTACACAGCATGCACACATTCATGGCTGCAGGGGGAAGAAAGCATGTGACTTTGATAGTGGACATTGCAGTCCACATCCTGCCTTTCGCCTTCTTCATAATCACAATCTTACCCTTGACTAAGTAGTTTTACTTGTTTGATCCCAACCGCACCTCAAACACAAGTGGGTGCAACATCAGTATAAATCTACATTTGACAGCAGTGAGATGTCTTTAAGAAGTGACACAGACAACTTATTTTGGCCTTTAGGAATAAAATACACACAATACATGCTTTACTTCAAAGGCATGAGCATGTAACAATGTTAAAAAAAACAACAACACTATAGGTCAGAGACTGGGACTCTCTGTTAATGAGAGTAAACTGACTAATCCACTTTAAACATTATGGTTTAATAACGCTAGAGTGAACTACACAGTCAACCCACCACCACAACCCCACCCCCCACCGCAACCCCCATCTTACCGAGCAACAGCATCATTTTCTATATAATGTAATCTGTGTGACATATTCAAAACAGATTGACTTCAATGAACTGTGATTATTCATGCTTAGTGGGTTCAATCCTTCACTGGGAAAATGACTAAGGCTGCCTGAGTCACCCTGCAAATCTGGGTGCCCATGAATTATGGATGTTTTTAATCACCAACACACAATAAGGAGGTACAGCATGTAAAGCAGAGATGTGCAAACCCCCATCACATCGTGAGGCAAATCACATAAACACACACATTTGTACACCTTGTCATAAATACACATCTGGTGAAAAGGCTTTTGTTTGCTTTTAAATATTGGGAGGACAACTTGTCAATCATAGAATAATTACAGTAGAAGAGGGTCGGACTTGACTCATTTTCATTACCACAAGGAAGATGGGTAAAAAGAAGGAGACTTCTTTTCAAATCAAGTTTTATGCTGTTCCACATTTTCGCTGGCTAAAATGAGGGAAATGAAATAGAGGTAATAACAACCCCGAGGCTGTCATGAGAAGTTCAGCGGCAGCACACAGTTGGATACATTATTCAGATGAAACAACCTAAAAGATGAAGACTCAATCCATGAGGGGGAAAACATGGCAAAAAGCAGAACGACGGCTCAACTGAGAAGCAATAAATCTTTCATCAAAGAGCAAAGATTTTTTTTGTTTTCTTGAAGTCACCTGCAAGAAAAACCTAATGAATTATAATCAGGAAAAAAAATGACAGGTAACATCTAGAAGCAATGATGGCAGTCAAGCTGTTATTAACAAGGTGAATGCTATTTTCAAACAACCCAGCATTTTGTGAAAAACAAGCTTTCCAAAGCATACATTCAAGGGGGTAAAATAAATTTAGCATCATAAATCCATTCAAAGCTGGCAAGGCCAGACCTGGTGAGAAATGAAAAGCCACAATTTGGCGATCTAAGGCTGACAGCATCCTCTAAACCAGGGGTGTCAAACATACAGCCAGAGGGCCAGAACCAGCCTGCCAAAGAGTCCAATCCAGCCCACTTTGTGAAGTGTTAAAATTGCAGAGGAGGGGATATGCTGTGTATCTTGCACATGAAAGAATTGTTTTCCAAGTAATGGATCACATCATGAGAGGGCATGTTTCAACTGTTCATCAAAGCTTGAGATCTGACTCATTATTAGTTATACATCCTTCTTACTAAAAGGATGTTACCTTTGGGCTGCCAGACCACAGTGAAATAAGGTGGCTAAACTGTGATTCTTTGATTTATGATAGTAATGTTTCATTTTAATGACGGCAAACTGACTAAAGGGAGGAGGAGGGGAGAACCAGGGGGAAACTGGAGGTACTTTTTACACTTAAAAATGAGGCCATAAAGTTCTACAGTATACGCAGCCTGATGAACAGTCAAACTTGCTCCACTATCATTGCTTCCCTTTTGCTTTTTCAGTGCTGTCATCCTTAATGCCTAGACCCGCTCAACACACTACAACACAGCAAAATCCTGCAAGAGGGAATGCACCAGTGGACTGTTACTAGTCAAATGATCCAGTGAACGGCAGCTCACAGCTGTGAATGTAAAGAAGACCGAATAATTTAAGAGAAGAAGAAATGGTTTGAAGTTATTGCTGTTACCTGTGGTTCCACAGGCCGGTGCATGGCCTCAGAAGCAGAGTTCCCGTTGGGGTATGAAGACTCAGACCGTGGTGGCACTGGAGGCTGTTGTGGTTTGGTCTGAGCCGACTGAGGAGAACCCTGGATGTTCTTCCGATATCGCTCATCAGCCTAAGTAGGACACACGCAGACAGCAGCATTAATGGCAAATTGAGAATACAGGTGGGTGCAGGTCAGTACATAAGGAGGAGAAAAGAGAGAAGCTATCAGCCGCTACGGTTTGTTAGTTTCCTCCAACAGAGAAGAGGTGATTTGTACCGGCAGTAGTTCAAGCAGACCAGAAAGTTATCTGCTGATACAGGCACACCAGCAGGGACAACATAGCACCTCCTCAAGGGCAGTAGTGTTATTGATACCACAGTAGTCCCACATCCCTACAAGAAGGATGGCAATTCCATGACCAGCAAGAATGTCATGCACTTTTTATGTGGAGAGAAGACATTCACGAGGAAAACAGAAAGGTTAGGGCACACACTGAGGTCCAGGACAGGACTCACACTAGAAAGTCAGGCTTTGAGTTGCTGGTGAGAACTTTATTTATTTATTTATTTTTAGTTTGAAATGCTTGTTCCTGTTTTTCTTCAAAATGGATATATTTATATGTCTCCCATTTGTGGATGTTTTTCTCGGGTTGCCACTTTATCAGAACTCTGTGATCACAGTGTTATCATCACTGACTGGCTGATCTATGCAAACTGGACCTAAAACATGATAATCCATTTCTTCTACTTGCACTTTCCTGTTTGCTCCACCAGTATACGTTTTAAAATCCCTGAAAAATTTCAGCTTCTGCTTCACCCTATAATCTAAGCACCCAGAAAAAAATGACAAACTTAAAAAAAAAAAAAAAAAAATCTGAATAACTATTTGGCCAGTGATGTGTGTTTAGATCTGGTTGGTGTCTCTGTCATTAGTCTTCCCCACTAGGCACTAGAGAGTGACACCAAATGCCAAGGAAAAAAAGAAGCAGAAGAAGAAGAAAGAGACAGGAAGTCACACTGAGCACTAATGAGGTGGCTCATTTTTACAGTAACTTCATTGGTGTGGTGACAAAGACTACTGTGAGGATAATTAAAGGCCGGTGGTGTCCTTGCTTAGTAGGAGGAGCTGTTCAAAGTGAGCATGTCACTGCAAACTCATGAGCAAAAAGCTCAAAAGACCTCAGCTCACACACTGCACACGAAACACTGATGTGGCCTCCATGACACCACCAGTTTGGACTTCTGTTTTGAAGCCCCCAATTGACATTTTGACTATGTGTCCATAGTCTATTTTTGAAACTAGACAAGATGAGCAATTTCTGACTGAGAAAACAGGGACACTAAATCATACCCTGATTTATCATGTTTTACTCTAAATGGGGCCATAATTTGCAAAATGTACATCGTGCTTTATTTAAAAACACCTGAAACTAGCAAATGAGACCCTAAAACTTATCAAGTAAATGGTTACTGAGGTTATACATTAAATGAGAAGTGGGGTCATTTTCTAACAATCTGACTTCTTTTTGCAACTAGAGAAGTCGCCCTCTGCTGGCCATTAGAAACATTTAAGGGACTTAAACATTGGCTGCACTTTTCACATTCAGAGGCTGCATCTTTTTATACAGTCTATGTCTCAGGATATATAAAGGAATCATGGGAGGGAACAGGATCTTTAGTTGGACTGCAAAATAAATATGGAACCAGCGACCAACTATAGACTAAATACCTGAATAAATCATCAGAATTAAGAGATCCGTTTTTCAAAAAGAATTAACAAGTGACACTGAGTTAGAATAGACAGTGGATTTTCTTTCTTAAGAATTTGAATTAAGGTTCAAATGTTGTTTTCTAAATGTTTATGAATGACATCAGCTCTGTTTGGGATGAGATGAGCATGTCACTGAGTTACCTGATATGTTCCTGCTGCAGCAGGAGCAGGTGGGCTTGTTCCTGCTGCAGCTGTCTCTGGAGTTTCTGATCCACAGACTGTTCCTCCAAAATCAGCTTGAAAAGATCTTTGATATTATTTGCTTTGAAAATTGGTCTCAAGTTGAGTTCAACATATTGGAACCTTGTATTTATGTTCACCTAAATCAAAGCGTAACTGCTGTTGATCCTGTAACACAGGAGCATATGTGCATCATGGACCTGTTTAATTATTAGATATGTGAGTTTAGAAGCATTCTAGTTACAGAGCTTGTCTACAAAGCAATTCATCCCACACCATCAGCTCGCCATCACCATCTACACACAATACACCAAAGACAGCGGGAGTGAGTGACACACAAGCAAAGGAAGCATTTTACAGCAGTCACTGTGTTTCATCGGGTTGTGAGGTTCACCTCTCTGACTGGCTCAGAATCAGGGGGAGGGCCTTGAAGGTCAGCCACAGGCAGCCTGGTTTCTGTAGTTTTTTCCAGACTGGAGCCTGGACTGGGCCGTGTCTTCTCAAAGTCAGGGTTCTGTGGATGTTTAGTTGTTTCCTGTTCAGGGGCTTGCAGGGGCTTTACCCTGTCGGGTTCGGGGTTCTGTGGGGGTTTGGTGCTCTGTTGCTGGGCCGTTTTGCTACTGTCGAGGTTCTGGTTTTGCTGAAGGGACAGCAGGTAGGCCTGCTCCTGCTGCAGCTGTCTCTGAAGTTTCTGAGCTTGCCGCTGCTCCTCAAGCTCCCGCCATTTATACTCCTGAGTACAGGGAGGGTCAAGTTGAACCAAAACCACTTGCAGAAAAAGTCTGGGTAACACTGACTGTGTCCAAAAGAGGTCTTTTAAACACTTTAATGGTTTAGATGAGGTTTGGAGTCATGAAATCCACCTGCCAGGAGTGACTGCAGCGATTGAACTGTACAAAAATTATTGTGTGGGAATTAGCATCAGAGAGGGAGAGGGTACTTTGTTGTGTAAAGATCTTGGTGGTGGTAGTTTTTAATAGTTGAGAGGTTTTTAACTGATTTCTTACTTTTATGACAATATACTGTGAGCAGTTACATCACAGGAGTAAATAAACATGGCAAAGATGCCTTTATATCCCAGTTTCTATTGGGATGAGTGTCTCAGATCCTAAAAATGATAGATGTGGATCTTTATGGTTAGAGGGGACTGAACAGCAATTTCAGTCTCACTAGGAAACAGCTGCATCAGTAAGCTCAATGTACCCTTTATGGTTAAATTAGAATATAATGTGTATGCAGCACAACCAAATGGTACAGTCCCTCAGAAGCCACAGATCTTTCACCTTTTTTAGACTGGAACATCACCAGTTCCCCTCACAGTGTGACATGGGCTATGTATATGTATGTGCTCCATTTAAACATTGAGATTCAGGCTAAATCAGGCTTTAGTGGAGACTTTAAATAAGAGGAGAGTTTAAAAGTTAAACAAACTGTTCAGTCCTTCTCGAGCTTTCTCCCAACCCTAATAATTTTCATATAGTACCTAAAAAATATAAAAACTGACTGATGCAACAGCATACTTGTGGAGAAAAATATGTCCAACTGCACGCCTGTTAGTCCGCTGTGGTGAAAAGCAATTAAACCACTGAAGCATTAATACAGTTTTATGCACTGAGACAGTTGTGCCCAGTGCCAGAGGCTCCATCTATATATAGCAGGAGGTTGTTAATTCAAACACAAAACATTTATTCCTACAAGTAAAATGTTTAATACTTTAAATAGAAATCAGCTCTGAAAGTCAGTCATGAAGTAAAGGAAACTTGTTTTTGCCTACTAAAGTTTATGAATGGTGACTGTGCAGGAACCACACAGTCAAAGATCAAGTGATGGTTGAAACTGGAAGTGAGGACATGATCGCTCATATCCTTTTATTATGTGAATATCCTCTCAAACCCCCAAGAGAAGCAAAATCCTTTAAAATACAAAGAAAATAACAACATGGTTTTAGTGTCAGTATAACCTCCCTGACCCTTTAACAATCTGGAAGGAGGGGAAACCCTCTCTTTCCGTGGGATGACTGGTTTCCTGGTGATGACATCACCATCACTAAGAGGCTTGTAAACATCCTGACTTCCCCAGCAAAAGCTGAGAGTGCTCATTATATTCTGACCTCAACCATTAATGGGTCCCCTCAGATTTACAAAAGTCACACGTTATTCCTAAAAACTTAATAAAGTTTAGAATTTAAAGTTTAGTGCAGAAGGCAAATGGAATCGAGAAAATGTGGGTCACAGAGGAATAAAGTACCTACATTATGAAATTTAACAACCTGGGAGCTGTGGAGACATTAAACATAACCGCTCGGGACACAGAAACCGATGGAAACGGCATTAAGCTGAGATTAATATTTAGAGAGGTACTGAAAAAAAACAAGATAAGAAGGAAAGACATGAACTTTAATGTGACTCACCAGAAGCATGGCCTGTTCGTGGAGGAGCTGCTGTTGCAGGATCTCCAGGTGCCTCTGCTCCTCCTCCAGCTGTCTACGGATATACTCCTGTCAATCAAACACAATTCGCAGCCATTAGTGAAATATCAAGAAAACAACATATAAATGGCATGTAAATGTAGCGGGATAAACAAATGTAATGATAAGCAGCTTGAGGTAGGTTTAAAAATCCATCCAAGATCCACAAATTTTAATTAACCTCCTGAGACCTGAGTGCATTTTTAATTTCTCCTAGATATTTGTGAGTGGATGGACCTGATAAACTAAGCTTCCTCTTCAAACAGGAAGATGGGGACACACAACACAACAAAGCCAACATGGCTTGAAGTATAAAACACTATTGAGCAGAATGAAGCACAAGGTGCAGCGAAGCCAAAATGTAATATCCCCATATGTGGATGGAGGATCTTTATAAGTTACAAAAAAAAATCATTATGTGTGACATTTTTGTCCATCTTGTTTCTCTCCTACCTGCTCTCGGTCGGCCCTCCTCTTTTCCTCCTCGGCCCTCCTGCGCTCTTCCTCTTCTTTGCGGCGTCGTTCCATCTCTTCGATGCGCCTCTTCTCCTCCTGCTCACGCCGGCGCTGCTCGCGCTCCTGCTGCCTCCTCATCTCGCGCTCACGTCGTTGTTGCTGTAGGTGGACACAGGAGGCGAGTTAAAAAAAAAAACCTGCTCATTGTCCTAGTTCTGATTTTTGTCAAGTCATACGAGACACTGACCTCATGTTTCCTCATCAGTGCTGAGCTAGAAGCTGCATGACTGGCACAGTATTAATTAATTAATTTGACCTAGATAGGTAAGAGATGCAGCATCAGACCACCAAATGTGTGACTCACATGAAAGTGTTAAAACCCTTCAGTGCACTGCTGTATAGTGTACATGCTTATTGCGCTAAAATTTCCACCATTTACCAAACAATAAATGCCTTTGGTGCTACTCAAGTAGCAGCCTGTGGGGCAGAAAAATGAAGCTACTGTTACACTACAAACGTCACACAATCCTTTGCTAAAACGCCCACAATTACAGCATTTTTTTGGCTACGGCCAAAAATGCAAAATTTGAGGCTAACCAATGGGCTAGTGGATAAGCTTCATGGTGGCTACATCAGTCTTTTAGATAAAGTCTATGAAGCCACCATGCCCGCTAATAAGCCCTAATGTTACTGAAACTCCAGAAGTGTGCATGTTTCATCACACCATGGAGATGTGTAGTTTTGATTGCCGAAGTCTGCTTGGAAAAGTTAGCGTTCAAAGTAAAACAGTCTCGGACTTTTATAATATTGTGATAGCTAACATTTCAGTGAATTTCCACAAAAAAAAAAAATTCTGATATGTGAAATATCTTAAGATTTCTTTTATCATAAAAATATATAATGATAAAATAACAAATCTCTGGGTGTTAATCTGTTAATCAGGGGAGTCTGAAAGTATCGACCAGTAGGTCTAGGCAGGTTATGACCTTTTAAGAAGCCATTAAGCATGAATTTTAACCCTGCTAGGTTCAGAGCAGTACATTACAGATCATGTGTTTAACATTGTATATTATTTCATTCACAGTATTTATGCAGCTTCAATAATGTGGCTTAGAGATTTTTAGCAGCCCTCCAAAGCTTCAAACAGTGGTGTGTGCTTTTTTTTTTTGCCTTTCAAACTCAATTCACGTGTATTTTTAGAAGGACAAGTAACACTAGTATAAGTTAGGGCAAAAAAAGAAAACATAAATACTACAGAGGTGTATTAGCTGAACTGACAAGACAGAAGATAAGATGTCAACATTTCAAGGACTGCATTAATACCGGATATCTTAATCAGTGTAAAAGTTCAAGCCTGACAGGCAGTGTGGTTTTCTAAAACCTTGGCTCTCTAAGCAGACAGATGAAGAAATTACACTGATTTCTGTCTGTTGGCGAGTTGTGACACGGTGCAGGGAAAGCTGCAGGATGTCAGTTCATGGCTTGCGTATGATGACGCATAGTGTTTGTACAAATTCTATCAGAACAGGAGAGCACATGTACGGCGATATTTCACTGACGTGGCCGGTGTTCAACTGTGGCTTCTCGCTGGCTGATTCATCAACAAGCACCGTCATGAATCAAAAACAGAGCCTTGAGCTGTACATGCAGAGAGAAAGCATGAGCAAAAATACAGCTTTTTTCTCTTCCCACAGAAGCTGTACACTTGTGCAGTGAAGAGAATTTATATGTGCTCAGTGAATGTTTGAGCATGTTTACATTTGCTGCTGCCTCATTTGCCTTTCTTTTTTGGAGGTGAAGGATGGAGGGTGGGGGGTTTTGCTCCTCAGTCCCTCTTAATATTTAAGGCTGTCTCTTCTCCTTTTCTTCCAGAGAATTTAGTTCCGTCTAGTCCTGTCCAAATTTATAATCATCTCTTTGAAGCTCTTTCCCTTCCTCCTCTCCTGTATTACTGAACATTTTGGTCTCTTCTAAGAGCACAGGATGAAATGCAGCCAATTCAGACGATAGAAAACGACGATAGCTCAAAAAGATAACAGGATAATTACAGCAAGGGTTTTCAAATTTGTTCTCTGGGGACACCAATTAACTTTTTGGTTTTTTTCACTGCAGTTGAAAATTGATTTTTTGGCGCATTATGTGAAATTATCAAGTACAAAATCTAACTGCTAACCCCTAAGTAAAATGGCTCTAATCTTATTACACGAATATAACGTACACACATAAATTGAAGCAGACAAACTGGATAACCCCCTCCTCCCCCCAGGGTTCTCAGGGTTTCATCACTACCCAAACACGAGGAGCTGAAACCAGAGAGAATCCCTACAACAAGGACTTTCTACTCAGTGATTATAACTGCCTGCTGAAGAAACAGTCCCTCTGAAAATGAAGCAGAAGTGTTACTGATTCTGGGAGTAGATGCTGCTGCTGAATTTTTAAACTAAATAAATAAATAAATGGCTGCAGACCCATATCTCACATAGATGAATAAAAACCTGGCCTGTTTGGCTAGATAACACGTTGATTGATATATATATATATATATATATATATATATATATATATATATATATATATATATATATATATATATATAGTTTTAAATTAGTTGGATGACGAGCTGAAACTAACGCTTTAGATCACTGACAAATGATCTGTTGATTTCTATTTTTTTTTTATTATAGCTGGTTTTGAATCCAGTTTAGAACGACACAGAACAGAACCAGGAAGCAAATTCACACATTTCAGGAATCAATCAGTCACCAATTATTGTTTTGTCGATCAAATAATTATTTACTTTAGTAACAAAACACAAGTGTCAGGGATGACATGTGACAAAAGGACAGCAGCAAGAGTGAAAGAGAAGGTTTACAAGATAGTAGTGAGACCTGCTATGATCCATGGATTTGTAGACAGCAGCATGTCCTAAAAAGAGGCAGGTGGTGCTGCTAAGATTTTCAGTAGGAGTGACCAGGAGGGACAGGATTAGAAATGAGTAGATCAGAGGGAAGGCAGAGAGGCGAGGCTGCGATGGTTTGGACATGTGCAGAGGAGGGATAGTGGATACGTTGGGCAAAGGATGCTGAATATGGAGCTGCCAGGCAGGAAAAGAGGAAGATCACAGAGAAAATTCACGGATGGGTTAGAGGTGAATGCTTGGATAGTGTGAGATGGAAGCACACGATTCAGTGTAGTGAACCCTAAAGGGAGCAGCCGAAAGAAGAAGAAATAATCTGAGCACTAGTTTAGGTACTGTTGCCACGATAAGGTCTAAGACTCTATTTTCATCCTTTTATGATGTCAGGCCGCATTGTGTTATGTAATACGCTCGATCAAGATTTATCAGAGAAGCAGATGGAGCCAAATGGGTTGGAATTTTCCTTTTCTTGGGCCTAAGAGTACAGAACCATGTTACACATGCATCAAACAACCCTGCATTGGATAAGCAGAAGAAAATGGATAGATGGATGGGAATATATAAGGTAAATCTTAAGAAAACTCTTGAAAATATCAAAATTAATTTCAAACTTCTGTGTTGTAAAATTGTGATGTCATTCAGGCTCAAAGGAGAATCTCTCTGTGTATAAAACTTCATAAATAATTCAAGTCTTTCCCTGCAACAGGATTATTTTTAGTCCTATTCAAACTTTCAGTGTAAATGCTGAGAGGAATCCTGTGATGCTTAATAAATAAATCAGATGCGTTAAATATGGTTTTTATTTGTCTATTTAAGCACATTTTGGTACAGGCTGTATACATATTAGCCTTTTCTGTTCAGTTGGGTACTAACATAAAAATTCTATTAATTTGTTATGAGGTCTCTACGCTCACCTCCTCTAGTCGTCTCCTCTGCTCCTTCTGCTGCTCGATACGTTTCTGCCTCTCAGCCAGCAGCTGGCGCTTGTACTCCTCCTGCTCACGGAGCTGCTGCTCCTGGAGGAGCTGTTGGCGGCGAAGGGCCTCCGAACGCTCCTTGTTTTCCTGCTGCAGACGTATGAAGTCACGACGAAGGGTCGACTCGCCCGGCACATTGACTATGGAACTGTATAGAGGACCGAATGAGGAGCATGTAGAAACTAACACACGTGGCATCATAGATAGATAGACAGATAGATAGATAGATAGATAGATAGATAGATAGATACATACCTTGGTTCTCCTCTCTTGCTCAGATGATTCTTCCTCCTCCTCTTCACTACCACTGTATTCATACTCTGTCTCATCTGCAGATGGCCAACAAAAATAAGAGCTATCATTAAAATCCTGCAGACCTTAAAGAGATTTTTTTTTTTTTAAAGAGTTCAACTTAAGACATAAAATATCTCCTTTTGGTATGGCAGCTAGTAAGTTATTACAGATGTTTATCCATTAATTTTTACTCCATACTCACCAACTGGAGCAATTAAGCTCAAGATCGACATATGTTTCTGTACACAGGACAAAGCTGCATACAGATCTTCCTCCTTGACTCACCTTTCTCGCCCTCCTTCTTCTCTGGTTCGGTCGATGTGGTCTTTGAGCTGGATGCGGACCTGCCTCTCGTTGGGCTGGTCTCGAATGAAGGGGTGTTTCAGCAGCTGCTCAGTGGGAGGGCGCTGGGTGTAATTCTTCACAAGGCAACTCTCAATGAAGCTGAAGAACTTCTTTGACCTATGAGGGCAGTTAAATGTCATGTATGGAGTTGAGATGCGCACAGTTTGCTGATAACGGGAATAAAAGATGGAAAACATCCCACCATTTTTTGGACTTCAGTCGAGGAGGAGGGTTTCTGGGAATGAGGAAGAGGGCTCTCATTGGATGCATGTCGCAGAGAGCTGCAAGAAACAACAGAAGAGAAACCAATGAGAGATCAGTAAGACAAAAAAAATACATGGCAGTCATACATTTAAGATTAGTTTTTGCATCTATACTGCTAGCATAAGCAATACACAGAAAATTTAAAGCATCATGTTAAGGTTAAAAAAATCACATGATGCACTTTGTTGTAATATAAAGCAGATTCAACAAAGTTCCCTTCCAATCTGACCAACCCAGTGGAAAAAAATATTAGTCATACAGGGATGTGGCAGAAACAGACCTGTAAGTCTATAACTTTTTCATGGTAAAAGTATCAGTTTCTACTAATTATGTAATTTCTTTTTTTTTTTTTTAGAAATACTAAACAGCACAATTAGCATTTCACTTACGAGGAGCTCCTTCAGCCATCTCAATGGCTGTGATTCCACAGGACCACAGATCACTCTGAAACACAAAGACAAAAGATTCATTCATTAGAGATTAATTAAGGTTCGTGTGCCTTTCCTCGTTGAACGTCATGGAAATGAAAGAACAGTCTTAGTTGTAAATCACTTCAAAATGACAACAAATGTTTTGCTGTCGATCTTAGTTCAAAAGATTAGTGTATTAAAGATTGAAGCTACAATGTTTTCCACCACACGGATGATGCTCCTGGTTCCAAACTCATTCTCTGAGACTAAATGTTGTTTTGTGTGCTCACCCTGTAATCATAGGTAGCATCAGGGTTTTCATCACAAGCGATGACCTCTGGAGCCATCCAATATGGCGTCCCGATGAAGGTGTTCCTTCGACCTACCGTCCGGTCCAGCTGAGCGCTCACACCGAAGTCCACTGAAAGAAACACAAAACATTAAAATAAGGAAAACAGATCAAAATAGTTCAAATCCTGCATGAAGGCAGACTATTACTGTGAGAGGGGCCACTTCAGTTAATGCGTTCCCCATGTTAGCTACAATTTTTCCCTATTCTTGTCATGATGACATCACCACACTTGAGTCTGGAGCTGGTACAGACTGAGAGTGTAAAAGGTCAAGATGCTGCTTTCCTTTTAGCTACACTCAAAAGCTTTGTTTAATGCCGTGTCACGGGACAGTAATAAACAAGGTCACACATGGTGGCCTCATTACAAACTGTAATCTAATTGTAGATAATTAAAAAGAAAAAAATAAGATTGATTGGTGGAAGTTTCACACACGGGTTTTGGTGAACAGAGGAGCGATTTTCATGCAGATGTTTGTGAGTAAAACGTTTCTTTGCAAGTTAAAACATTGGTGAGGCTTTTTTATAGATAACCACTAATGCTCCATAACTCAGAACAGATTCTTCTATTTTTTTCTGCTCATATCCTAAATGAAATCAAATAAATGTCAGAAAGAGTCTGGGTAGTTTTGTTGCCAGACATTTTTGTGACACTGTGACTATAAGTGTTCTTTTGTAGTAAAAATGTATCGAATGCCAAATTTTGGACCTACATATAGACATTATATGTTTCATAAGGATATGTTTCATAAGGTTTTGACTTCTGCACAGGCCTGCAGCTGTGCAATCGTGTGAAACATTCGAAAACAAAACACTGGCAATGAGAAAGCTCTAGTTGGCACCGCCACAGTGCTGACTCAGATCTGCTGGTGCAATCGTTTTTCCGTGCAGCCGTCCAAACCTCAGCGCGGGAACACTCCCCGTCTACAGGCCCGGTCTGAACCCAACCCACTCACCCAGCTTGACTTCAGCATTTTCAGTCAGCAGCACGTTTTGCCCCTTGATGTCACGGTGGATGACATGATGAGCGTGCAGGTGAGCTAATCCCTGTTGAGATAAAGGAAAAATAGAGTGACATATTAGAAACACGGGCCGCATCAGATGGACAAAAAAAGTGTTTCTTTGGATTTGGATTAAATGATTAAAGTAAACTTTTTAAGCTCTAATTTTAGCGCCTACGTTTGCACACCAACAACAAAGAATATAATCTAGTAAAGATGTTAGCGGCAGGCTGTGGAAAAAATGACTGACCCTAAGGATCTCTCGGGAGATGTAGGCGATCCAGTCTTCCTTCAGCGAGTTGCCCTTGGTGTTTTTCACCAGATCTGTGATGGAGCCAGCACCACAGAACTCCATCACCAGCTGAAGGGGAGGTGAAGAAGAGATGCGTTTATAACACACACACACAAACCCTCGCCAGCACTCCACCGGCAGCTTAAGACGCCACATGCAGATTTTTTACTGTTAATGCACCATTAAGACGTTAATTGTGTATTACTGTATTGTATTTTAAGCATTTAAACTTGCTTAATTGTACTTTATTTAGACTTTGTACGCAAAAAGCGCTTTATTTTATTTTGCTTTATTTTTTCTATTTAATTATGCAGCCTTGGTTTGTCTAATTTTTACATTATTGAGCTATTTGAGCTTATTGAGCTATAACAATATGGTCATACTGTATTTTATTTTACTGATCTATTCTACTTTATTTAAGCTATTTTGCTATTGGTTGTGTTTAATGGGATATTCCTGTGCTGTAATACAGGAATTTCCTAAATCTGGGAATAAATAATATTTCATTTCTTATAACTACCTTCAGCAAACAAATGAATCACTAAGAAACTCAGTGCTCCCTGTTAACTTTGCATTTTCATGGGTGAGCCACCACACCTGATGAGAATGCAAATCTTCTGCCATGCCGTACAGCACTTCAGAGTATCCTGTAACATGACACGGCACAAGAAGTGAAAGGGGCAATCACTTCTACCAGTTTCCACGTTCCGTGATTGAGACAGGAAGCCAAGTGGCTATTGGGCAATGTGGTCTTAATGTAAAAGAGAAAAATATCAATAAAACCACAGGTGTAGGAAACTCTACTGACTCAAACAGCATCTTTAACAGCTGATACATAAGGATGCAGACGTGCATCAAATCTTTTTTTCAGGTGTGTGGTGGAAATGGATATTCTCCTCTGTTTACAGAGAAAACATTAAATATACACGAACATAATGAAAGCAGGATAAACTATAAGATCACGTTGCTTTTAGTAAATATAAACTCCACTGAGGCCAACCCCTTACTGTATTCACCTGTGTATTGTATCGTAATGGTCACTAAGCTTCTGGTACAGTGTGCCTCACTTGCTGACCCAAGGATGTATGCTTCACTGAGACATTAAGTGATCTTCTTGTAGCAGTCTTACTTAAGCAGTGGTCAATGAAGAACGTGAATATCATAAAACAGACACACATGCCGTATCTCACCCCCACACATGGAAGACAGCATGAACCCACAACAGTGGAGGCTGTAAAAAGGGGTCGTGGAAGCAGCTGTAAAAACAAATACAGGGCTGTGTGGAGCAAAAGTGAGATCCCTCCTCCTCTCCAGGAACAGCAGAGCCGCCGGGTCATAAAACAAAGTAATCCGGCCTTCGACAAACGACCAGCTGTAAATTTCTCCTGCTGCTGTTCTCCACCTCCTGATTTTTTCCCTCTGCCTCTCCCCTCTCTCACTGACTCCCTTCCGTTTGTTTCTCATTTATGCACCATTTGTTTAATTCACACAGTCTTGTTACTCTTTTCTAGAAATCTGTTTTGTTTTTGTATTGCTGTCTTTTCTTTTACTGCTCTTCAAATATGGACTGTATTGGCTATAATGTTGAGGAAAACTTAAGGGTGTGAACTGAATGAGTAAAAAGACCCAATGCATACAGCAACACCAACCCCATATCTGTTGGGAGAGCTTGCTGACTTGCTGGCATGTAATAGCTCTCTAATCTGTTGTCACACATTCAAGTGACTTAATAAAAAGAATACTGCACACTTTTTCCTTATTATTTTTTATCCTTTTCATTATAGTATAAAAATACTTTCTAACATATGACAGTAACAATCCAAATGTATGTAACATTAAAACTTATTAAGTCATCTTATAGCTCCTGTTTGAATATAAATTCGTTCTCTAGTCCCTCTCCCTCTTTATGTTCTTCATGTTCCACTGAGTTATATTAACAGTTCAGACACTGTGATTGGTCGAGACAGACTGAAGAATGATTGCTATTTTAAATTTTGGGGGAAATATAACCTGTAACACTTTGCTGTCATCATTATAAAAATGGCAGCGTAACCTCACCCAGAGCTGGTCATCGTGGCCTGGAGGACTTTTCTTGATGAAGGCGCCGTAGTAGGTGGCTATGTTTCTGTGATGGGAGTACTTCTTCAGCATGTTGATTTCCAGCTTAATTTCCTCCTCTTCATCCTATGGTGAAAAAGGTGGAAAGAGGGAGTTAAGGCACTATTGTTAGCTGTGAAGCTAGGAAGCAATTATTTGAACTGAGTAGATCCAAACTAACAATATAGACCTTTTTTTTTTTTTTTTTTGGCCTGTGGAAACACACAGGAAGGATAGAAGATCAGCACCAAGACACTCAGAACCAAGTATTCATGATCAGGTCATCTGGAAAAAATTATGACAGCTTGCAAAGCATATTCACTTTTTGTCACTTTTGCTTATGAATCAAGATTTGTGGAGGTGAAGTGTGCCTCCCACAGCTCACCAAAAGTCTTTTAACCACTTGACTGGGACCAGTAAACGCTATGAAATGTAACTTTAGAGTAGGCATACATTTTAAATATCATATTTTACAGCTTTTATAAATGATAGTGTTGGACAATACTTCTGAATCTCATTATCTGATATCTGTAAGTGTTCAATTTATACACTTCACACCAATAAGCACCAATCATTTGAACTAATTTAACACACATGACTGGCTACTGCTTTATCGACTGACAGCATTTTAAAGTGCAGACTTCACAGGGCTGTAAAGATGCCAAATAAAACAGCAGGCAACGTACAGCAGATATTTACTCTGCCAGAAATCAGTAATAATCAGCAGATCTAGTCATAAATTAAAAGCTTATTATTATTTGCAGGTTTAAATGTTTTTTGTCTTCTGCTAACCTGAAGGTTTGCAGAGCTGTACTGTATGTTTTTAGACACCTTTTGTTGCATTTCAGCACAACAGACTTACAGCTGAGAGCTGACTCTCCTCATTTGAAATAGTAGAAAACACATTTGACTATGTTTAAGGCTTCTTTGCTACGTATGTTTAGGCCTAGGATATTCAAAAAAATAGTCTGTAACTAAACCAGGTTGTTCTGCTGACGGTGAAAACTAAAAGAAAAGCTAATTTTGCGTTTTGATGGCTTTCCATCTACTTATGAAAGGCAGGGCCGGGCGAGAACACAAACAGTGTCCAAACAAGTCTAATAAATGGATATCTGTCCAAACAAACATGTAGATACAGCCTGAACTCAAAATGATAACTGAGCCAAAAAAAAACCCCATCTCTCCCTGTCACACTCACAGGATATTACAGTACAGGCTCAGACACACGTTCTGGCACATAACAAGATCAAGTGATTATTTCTCAATCACCGTGACAAAGCTGTGTGACATTTGTTGGTGAGTGTTCTGCTTCAGCCGAGCCCATGCGTTTGATCTAGCAACCCAACCGGGACTGACACTGACGTGACATTTTCACTGTTATGACGGCCGCTTGATAAGCAGGAGCTGCAGACTGGACTCTTTAGCAAACTGCGGCAGCTTCGTACATCCACAAAGGAAAGGCCCTGAGGAACTGCTGGGCAAACTGCATGGCTTTTCACATCAAAACTTGTGACATTTTAACATGTACAGTGCTGATGTTGCAACTCTGCTAACTGCGCTCTTCATTCTTGTTGCACTCTGGTTCTACTGCAAAAATATTAGCTTGGGAATTGTTCTGTATTATAGAGAATAATAGTAATGACTTTTTCGGATAATGCGCTACAAAGCCAAAAGTATATAGACACCCCTTTCCACACAATAATCCAGGCAAATCTTCATTCTACAACATCTACAAGCTAGGCCTGCCCAGATATGTACCCTTCTTTAACCTTCTTTTGTGACTCCAATGGGAACTACATTGTTCAAAATGATCATCATTAGTAAGACTAGAAACTAGTAGCTAGGACCATAAAGTCATGAGGAAGCTGTCTGAGGGCACAGATCAAGGGAGCCGAGGGCTGTTTTCCCATAAACGTCTACACAAGTGGACTTCTTTTTGCAACCATAAAGGTCCCCCCACCACCACCACCACCACCACACTGGCTGGCAGGTTTAATGCACATGATGTTCACTTTTTAGACCCAGAAGCTACTACCACCTCTTATATTCAATCTATAATAACACTGTGCTAGGCAACAATTTCGTGGTGACACTTAGGAGAATATCCACAAAGAAATGGCTGTTCTTCACTGGTAAGGGAGAACTTGACTGCTCTGCCCTGACCTTAACACAAAACTGGGTGCTAAGCACTACCTGAATTGAGTGTAATATTAAACGACCCCCAACCTTCTAGTACCTGTAGACAACTTCCCTGGTGAGCATCCCCCAGGCTCTTTACTCCTACAAACAGGATATCAAATTTCCCCAAATGCCTGCAAAATGCAACATGCTAATGCAAAGCTAGTAGCGTTAGTACGGACAGACCCCCTGAAGTGGTAGTTCAAGATCAGAGTATGCTGACCTCAACCAAGAACCCAACAGAGATGAGCAGATTTGGTAGAGGAAGACACACAAAGAGAAAAAAGAACTGCGAGTCTGTAGTTGACAGAGCAAATCCATGGGACAATCAGAGCCAGATTTCTGTACTGAAGAAAACATCCCACACTTTTAAATGATTGGTTACTGTTTCATGGATGGAGCAGGACTGAAAACAGTTACACAGAAAAATCTTTCAGACTGTAGTGGCCAATTAACCATCAGTTTTAATGCAGCTATAATAAATGTTTCTTCCTACTTGTAGGTTAATGCTGCTTGATGACTGCCAAGACCTTTATATTTATCCCTGCAGGTAGCTACCGCACTCTGTTGGCTGTCAAATTCCACTTGCTTGTCAAAGGGGATAAGAGTGGCTTTTTATTTTAATGGCAGGCTCAGTGTTATAAGTTGGAGCTGGAAGAAACTAAAACATGCACGTCTTATCGAGAACTGCAGAAGCAACAAATGACAGGCAGCTGATGGCTGGTACCATTTCTGAATCCGACCCAGAAGTTAAAGGGCATTTCTGCCAGACTTTAGCATTTAAAGATAAGAGATGCATTCACTGACGACCTCATCAGGTAAGTAAAAGCCAGCAGCTCAGTTTCACTATCTCTGATATACAGAACACCCAGTAAACCTCATGTTTGGATAGCGAACTGACAGCAAACATGTTTATGATCATTTTAAAATAAGCCATTTTTATGCTGTCAGTCATTTTCAGAAGCAGTGTTTTTTTTTCTGCACTCTTAGCTGCTATTAAATAAAACTTTACTCTGTTGTTTCATGCAGCTAAAAATGAAAGCTCATTTAGGCTTAGCCTGCACTGGGGAAAAAAATGTTTGCCTAATATTTATTTTTACTTTAACATATTGAGACTTTTTAAAGACTTCAGCAGGAGCTTTGACTGCCATAAAGATGATGGGGTCAGTCGGTCAGACAGCCAGCAAGCCAATCCCTTGAGTCACCGTCCATCAAGCACCCCGTTGGTTACTGCTCCAGCCAGGCAGCCAGTCATTTGGCTAGGCAGGCAGCCAACCAATCAGTCAGGAAGCCAGCAAACCAGACTGCTGGCAAGCCAGTCCTTCTGTTAATCCACTCTTCAGCAGCAGACCCGCAGTAAGCCAGCAGCTATCCAGCTACTCACCCAGCAGGTGAGCCGCCTGACCTGTCAGTCAACCAGTCGGTCGGTTAGATGAGTTGCTTTGGGGAAAATAAAAACAAGACCACAAAGAAAGCTAAAGGATGCAAGAACGTTATATACAGACACCAGTACCTTCTATGGTCAACAGAGCATCCCATCGCCCACAAAATGTCAGTCATGTGAACATTTTTGTAACGACTCAGAGTAATTACAGACACTGAGACGAGAGTGAAGGCGGAGGAACGCAGCAGGGACAATCTTAAGCATTACCCAACATGGGACGTGACTCATAGCTCAAACAACAACTAAAGGAGAGGATGACAAGAATCCCCCAAACTGACAAAACAACAATGGTTACAGTTTTTTATGTTATTGGCAGCAGAGAGAAAACGTGCTGCTCAATAAAACACAGCTCCTACAAAATGGACTCATTTTACACTAAAACACAGTGAAGTCTCTGTAACAATGGCTTCAAATACACAATCGGCAATTAGCTTTTTGAGGCTCTACTTTACATTTTTTGGTTTTACTTTTTTAATTTAATAAAACCAACCTGTCAAATGCATGAGTCCAGCAGTCTTTGAGCACTGCCAACTTACGTTTGCCCAAGTCACACGTCATCATTATTATTTCTATCATAACCACATTACTATATTCAAACATCAAAGCCATGATTTCATTAAGGAATTATGAGGACAAAATGTAAGATGTATAGCCATTTTTTAAGCATATTTGTAAAAAACTATTCATTATTTCGCCTTCAAAGTGAAAGTGAAGCTGGTGACAAATGCATAAAATATAGGGCCTTTGATAAATGATAATTATTTATCTACCGTGAAGATGGGTGATGATTAATATGCTTTACAATTATTAATAAATTGGCTGCAGCAAAATATTCTGGCTGCTGCTAGTTTTCTAAAGTGAGTTCCACTCGTCAGAGAACACGGACATCAGTTTGCCCAAATCAGAAAGCATAATTTGGACTCAATAAATGCAACACAGAAGACACACAAACTGTGTGTATGTGTGTGTGTGTGTGTGTGAGAGAGAGAGACATGTGAAGAAAAGCAGAAAGTAACCTGGATGTCAGGATACAGCTGCTTTAACGAGCAGATGACATCACCCCCTGTCTTTGTGTCACATGTTCACCATGTCTCTTTCTCTCCATCTTGTTTGTACATTGCACATCTCTCCTGTCCACCCTCTGTCCTTCTTGTCCTTGCAACATCACTTCCAGTTGTCCCCTATAATGACTTTGCTCTTTGCTTCCACGTTCATCCATCCCATCATTATGCGCCTCACCTCTGTCTTTCTCCTTCACTCTCCCCCATCTTTCTCGCTCGCTCGCTCTGTCTCACTTTCCCTGATTTGCAGTCAGTCCTTCAAAACAAGGCGTCCTGAAACTACTCATTATCATTCCTGGGCATGAAATGGTGGGGAGACTCTGTAGCAGCCATATTGCTGCTGAAGTATGACAGCACACAATGTGAGCAGCGCTAACAGAACTACCAACCCAGGGGAGCAGACAGCCGCAAAATGGAAGCATAATGGAAAATGGAAGCTGAGTAGGAGGGAGACTTCTTCAGAGGCCAAAAGAGGTTAACATGCCTCTAACAGGCAACCGGGAATGTGGAGACACTTATTTCAGGCATTATTATGAACCCTTACTGGGTTGGCTGTCATATCTGAAAATGCCCCATGAGGATTCCTTAGATATGGAGAAGGGCGATGGAGGGGTAAAATCCACAGTGTTAAAACCTTTCAAATGCCTTTTCAATTTCAGCGTAAGCTAATACTAATCAGAGTCGCTGATCTTTTTTTGTTACCACCCTTTCACTGTGGCTCAGCAAGGAAACACTTATCAATACAAAGAGAGAACTAAAAATTATTGATTTTACTCGATTTATTAAACAACATATTAGCTTTTGCTGAGATTTTGTGAAGCATTTTTGACCCCATCTCTTACATTAAAGCTTTAAATTGCTCTTTGGGGTCAGAAAAACTTATCCAACTGAGTTACATACATTAATAACATGTAATATAATTAATCAAAGTCTATAAAAATAGCTTTACCCAAATATCCTTAAAGATATTAGAGTATGTAGACATTCCAGATATTCTCAGTGAAACACCTATACTGAAAATTCTAGTTACTCACAGAAAAATGCTCAAAGAAAAGAAAAAGTTTTCAGGAATATCAGCATCAATTTTTATGGGAATCCATCCAATTAATCTTTCACTCTGGAGTAACCAACTAAGTTTTTTTCAAAAGCAAAATCTTTGTTGAACAGATGCAAACTCTGCGAGGAGCGAAGCCTAAAACAGAGTTTCTGAAACTGATAAAGCCAAGGTTCAAGCTTGGAATGAATTATAATAAGTTTTATATTGCCAGACATTTCAAAATGATCTGTTATTTTATTCACTGTTACTGTGCCTTCCACACCTTCCCACTTTCACACCTCTGACTGGACAGGGAGCAGTGGGAGGGGGCGGGAAGTGAGAGAGAAAGAGCTCACTTGGCTTGTGGTCTTTCAGTTCATGTACAAATTTCACAGAGACAAAAGGAAGGGAGCAAATATGGCAAGAATAGCAATTTATTCCCAGAGGGAAGAGAAAAGCAGAGAGAAACATGCCGGCTGTGGAGTTTTTCTTCTAATCAACATTGATTTTTTTCCCCCCCATTAAATCCTGAGTCCCGCTGTATTACATCAAATCAACAGCAGCAGTGGTGCAGCTACAGTTCCCTCTCTACCTCTTCTGCTTTCTTTCCGATTTCCTATTAGGGATGACGATGACTTCACTCCCTCTGTCAGTTCTCTCACGTTTGCCCTCATTTCACAAACAAAACAGAGGTGGTGGCTGAAGAAAGATGGCGAATGATGGAAATAGGTAGAACACAATGGGGATATTTGTGCCAGAACTGATAGAGCAGGGGCAAAAACACAGGCGAGCAATGTAACAAAAAAAGGAGCGTGTAGGGAAGAGCGAGGATTGATGAAAGAGCGCATCTTGAAAATGGATATGAGTGAGAGAGCGAGGCGAGAAGCAGGCAAGCAGTGATAGCCCCTCCCATAATCCCACTGCACTTTAGCTGAACCTTCGCTGGAGGGTGGGGGCTATCTCACTGATTTCTTCTCCTTATCTGAGCTTATGCAGTAACTCTGTTTAATGGACAAATATCCAAAAAAATACCTCGTCCAGTTAATCATACGGCTATAATTTGGGGACAGACTTTCCTAAAAACTCAAAGCAGCACTGGTGCTGCTTTTATATCAAAACTTAAATAGACTGCAAAAATAAGCATCCCTCAGAGGAGCCATTAATCTGACAGACCTTAAATTGCAAATTGTTGTGGATAAACAAAGTCACTGGTGCAGCAATGCCGGTCTGATCTGAAGTACAAGGTTAACTCCCTTGAAAACAGGCACCAACAAATACCAGAGCTGCCATCTGAAGCACTGCCATCCAGTAAAACACATAAACGGAAAGCACCAGCAATTAAAGCTGTCTTCTGGAAGCAAAACACTATAATATCTCCAGCCCTGCACAGTACAACAAAAGCAAATACACAATGAAGCTGGAATTATGCTCCTGCAAAGACGTATGTAATAGTGGGTTTACAGGCATCACGAGTAAGTTTATTTTGCAAAAAAGTCTGCATACCTCTCTCGCCACTTTTCAGCACAGCAAACAAGCTCAGGCTAATTTCCTTAAGCCAAATAAACAGGAAAAACTATGATGAACAGTTTCAGCCTTTCTGGATTGAGAATATGCTTTATTACAATGTACTAAAAAGTACTGTTCCACTTGAGCTAAATCGTCTGACACCAGTCTGACACTTCATGGGTTTACAATTTTTCTACTCCTTTTGTGTGTTTAGACGGTGCTTTTGAATGAAGAGTTTGCAAGATGTTTTTGCAACTCTAATGCTGCTGCTGATGTTGAGCCGTTCAGAATTAATCAGCACTAAAAGTGTTTGGTCAACTCAGTTGAGTGTGAAGGCTCCTGTGCAGTGTTTTACTGTCAGAAAGGGAATTCACTCCTGACAAGCGGGGAGAACATCAGCTGTCACAGATGATAAGCTGAAAGAGGCCGTCTGACACACCTTGGAAAAACCCTGAGTTGGTGGTTGATCCTGGCTTGAAAATGGCCAATTTAGAATCACCAGTTAATCTAGAATGCATGTCTTCAGACTGTCGGAGAGTACCCAGAGAGGACCTGTGCAGGAACAGGTAAAATCCAGCCAGCTGTAGGGATTCAAACCCAGGAACCCCTGTTATGAGGCCACTGCACGCACAACTGACTACTGCACCACTACCCCACCCAGGTTTAAAAAGAGAAGAAGTCAACATTACAGTGTGGAAGCTGTTTGTAAGTGGGACTTCAATTAAAGATTGTTTCAGTTATCATGTATTTATTCTACTATACTATTTATTTTTACCAAAATTGGAAAAAAACAAAAAAACAAAAAGAGAAACAAAAAGCATCAAAGGGCTTTATATTCTCAGATTTGAGATGCTGAAACAAATATTTGTTGTTGTTGTTGTATCAAAACAGACCGTGAGAAATTACAATTATCAAACCTTAATAAAAGTAATAATCATCATGCTGTTGCTGTTTATTGCAAAAGACGTGTTGCCAATAAGGAGCTGATGAAAGTTATTGAGTTATGAAGGCAATTCAGCTCTACTGCACCCTTCACATTATGAAAATTTGCATGAAATTAATATTTTATTTTACATTTGATACAGTTCATCTTTTTCCGAGCCCAGCCCTCTACATTACTCTGTAGCCTTGTTTTTCCCCCCAGTGTTCATTTTTCTCCCTCTCACCTCTCTCTCTCCCACACTCTCTATACAGAACAGGAAGTGGTATGTGGGTCAGAGCACATATGCAGAGATGAGCACGGGGATTCGAGACTGGACACAGAAACACACACAGAGGAAAGAAAATGTACAACTGAGATGTTTTCCATCCGTGACATGCGAGTGCATGAAAGCTCCTGTGGTTCTCGTCACGTCTCTCTCACTCTCACACAGACACACGAATATATATACATAGAGTAAATGTTACACTGAATTTGTGTACATGTGCAATATCTCAAGCTTTTCCAATGGAAACAACTTCCTCTACCTGACTGTCATTCTTGGCAGACGTCCAGACAAACCAACGGTGTTTATTTTATAGAAACGTCTGAAACCGTGTGGAAAAGGGACCACTCAAAACATTTTGGTGGAACAGGAAAAAAAAAGTAACTGCCAAGTCTTGAATTCCCAACATGTGTATTTCTCTTCAGTGATTCATCTTGTATGAATACATAAACATGTCCCCATCAAATGCTCGTTCCCTTCTTTTTGATCTCGGAGGCCGGATATGTAGATTTGTTCCTGCAGGCTACAGAGTTACACTCCTGAACTTGTGATTGCTGCTTTTAATGTCTTACCATGAACTAGATTTTTCACCAGCACTTCCAATATGCGCCATGTGACAGCCCAGATGTGCTGAAGCTGTAGAGTAAAGAGCCTTATTTTTGTTGGGAATTCTGCCATCAATGGTATAACACAAACTGCTTCCAGACACTGGTTCCCAGCTGCTGCTGCATCATTGATTATCAAATGAGAGCAATTTAGATTTAGTTAGTTTGTTTTGTAGTGCTCAAAACTGTCAAACAGGTCACACTATTTTAAAAAGGCAAAAACAGAGTTTGTACCAGTGTAATAAGCTTGAAAGTTAGTATTTGGTAATGACCACCTTTATTCTTCATCACAGCCTTTTACTCTGTTCTCTGTCAGGATGATGCCACACTGCTTCAATAATGTTGAGGTCCGAGCTCTAGGGAGGCCGATCCATGACTGATAGTGTTACATTCTGTGTCTTGTTTTTATTGTTTTTATTGCCCTGGCAGTGTGTTCGCGATCATTGTCAGGCTGAAAAATGACGCTGTTGTCAATCAGATGCTTTCCAAATGATATTTCATGGTGGATCTCATCTGTTTGTACTTTTTTGTATTCATAATTCCAATGTTGACAAGATACTCAGCAACACTGGCTGTAATGCAGCCCCAAACCATCACTGAGCCTCCACTGTGCTTTACAGACAGACATACTCACTGTTGTAGCTCTCTCTGCATGAAAAAGGGAGCCCACGTCTGAAGAAAATTTTGAAAGACCTTCAGAAAGCCTGGAGAAACATTGCTCAGAACCGTTTTAAAAATGACTCAAAAGTCTGGCTCCTTGGAAGCAAAATATCAAGAAATGAGGGGTGGCTCAAGATTTTTGCCCAATATTGTAACAGCAAAAGCTACTGTTCACATTCCAAAAATTTCAGTCATCTAATAAATCCAAGACATCATTGACAGGGAAATCAAATATAAAATGCTTTTCATTTACATGGCTGGTGTCCCTCTATACCTTGCAGCACTATTACAAAAGCTTAATTACCCAATTGCCCACGAAGATGCAATGTTGTTCTTAATGTCCATTTTTGTACTTGAGACACAAAGTATTAAAGGTTCAGATTTCTCCAAGGCTCAGACTGTGTGGTAATTATTTTCCTTAGGGGGTGTGTGAGACTAGATGAAAAGGAAAACCATGAGAGGTATGAAAAGAAGCAATGCACTGCAGAGGAATGTGATCAAATGTTGCCAGTGCATCAAGTGCAAACTTATCAAAATATGCTGCCAATATGTTGCTATTGCTCACTAGTAATGTAAGAACAACAGAAGTTTCTTAAGGTATGTTAAACTCACACTGCACCATCTCACTGTGCTACTCTGGTTCCACTTCCAGTAAAGATGATGTTGTGTTTTAAAGATTTTTCCTATAAACAGCCTTCAAAATTCAGAGTGGAAGCATCTTTCAGAAAGCCCCGGATAACGACACCGACTTTAACACTGCCTCTTTCATCCATAACTCAGAGGTGGTCCCAGAAGTTAAATGAGGAGGTGTCACAGAACGATTAAAGGGATAATTCTGGAAAATAACTTTCAGTTTGCTGACATCCCCTGCTTGTTATTTTTTTAAAAAATTAAATTTCACTTCATTACTTCAGGGCTCCAAAAGTCAGCGGATGGAACACTTACTTTTCTTTCTATGCCTGAACTAAATTATGATACTAATACATTCCTGATGCTTCTAATAGTCCTGGAGACTGATTAAAGCACTGCCTTCTTTTGTACTAGCAGGTTCTTAATATCCCAGTAGACCAGGTTGAACAAGGATACTGTCCTAAAAAAGGGGACATCAGATGAACGTTAGATAGTAAGTCTTTGGAGATACAGATGAAACCAGCAGGGTCCTAAAAGGCAGACAGCAAAATCCTCTTCAGTGTGACAGTTAACCCAGATTAAAGCTCTGTCGGTACTCTTAAAGCCATCTGCAGGAATATTTTTCTTCTTGGCTCATTTAGCCATTGATTCAGTGATGAGCAACAGAAAAGCATCGGCATGAGGTGTACTTTAATAACACCTTCTGCTTGTATGCACATTAAGAAACACGGATCCCAACTACACAAGCGAAACAGCCCTCTGGGTCCCAATTTAACTTTGTGCATCTCAAAACAGTTACATGCACTAGTCTAAAATCATTATCGGCTGAACTGCCCTCAGAGAAGTGAAACTCGGTTTGCTTCAAACACGACCTCATCAAAGTTCATCTAATGAACAGAGGACTGTTAAGAGTAATGCTTATATTCCTGACTATTTTTGGAGAGAAAATATTGACACGAGCGTGTGGAATGGAGAGAGGGTGTGGAGCTGGGCAAGCTGTTTGGAGTTTATATCGACTGCTTCAGAAAAGAATTAGCAATTTATTCCATCACATGCAATAAAAAGTAGTTTGAGATCAATTCCAAATCTGCAAAGTACTAGAAGGTAATGTGCTTACTTCAGTGTGCAGTAGTACTTCAGGTTCAACTTTTAACGAGTGCCTACCCGCAGTTAGAAGCAAACCAAATTTGAAAGTTTATCTGTGTTGTTGTCTAATTAATTTTTTTTGGATTGATTAATTTTTTTGTGTGTTTTTATTTATATTTTATTTTTCTCCACATTTTTTATATATTTTTTTATTTATTAATATTTATTATTTATATTTTTATTTTAAATTCATTTGAGTAAACGGCAGGATAATTTTACTTCAGTCAGTCCTACTTGTGACAGACATTTGCTGCAGGATTTAACAATCCCACAGTGCATTAGCAGTTTAGCTGGGATTGGAACCTGATTAAAGACAACAAAAGATTACAAACGCACGCTGATAGGTGTTACTGACCTCGGTGACGTCCATGACCTTGATGGCCGCCAGCTGTCCTGTCTTAACATGTCGACCCTGAAAAGAAACACAGGAGAGAGGCGAGATGAGCAAAACAGCAAAACAGAAATCTGTATTTTTCTGCACTATGCACAGCAGTGACCTTTGTTTCTATTATGAAAGTGTAAGCTCAGTTATAGGACAATTAAGAGCACAATGTGACAATAAAAGTTGGTGTTGATAGTAGTGTCCAAGCCTAAGCACACACGGAGCTTTATTCAGCTGTTCCAAAAAATACAAACCACATTCATAACAAGTTATTTGCCTCTACAATAGCGTGGAGAATCACAGGCATTGATCCAAACCTTTATCATTCCCAAACAGGCTAAACACACTGTTTCCAATGCGGACTGGTGCAAAGAATTAAAACACTAAACTCATTTTATCCAAGCAGAGCGAACAGCTTTTCCAAATTTAAGGGACATAAATAGCGTGAAATAGTATGCGACCTGAAAGAGGCATTAATAAATACCATGCTTCACTACATACGTGTGTAACTTGCCTGCAGCTGCACCATACTGCACGCATAATGGTCCAATTTAGCAATTCAAGCCTGCCATAATTTCAGAATGAATGTGACAACACACGTAACAGACTCATGCAATAGACGCTGCATGTGTTCCACGAGCTGGAAAAGACGTTAATGCTAATAACTGATGATATAGCCTTAAGCTAGTGATCAAGCAGCATTGTGTCATTTCTGAGAGACATACTTTGTAAAAATTCAACCCAGAAAAGATGTAACAGAAAAATGAAGCAGACTCTAAATGAGCCCAAAAAAAAAATATTAACAGACTCCATGCCAACAATAAATCTGGGATACAAACTAACATGTAGCCTTTTTTTTCTTTTTTTTTAAAATATTGTGGTTTTGATTTTTTTAACACCTGAAAAAAATTCAAACTTAAGCATGAATTTATTTTAAAGATATTGTGAAGACTTAACTTTTAATAGACATGCAAACAAAAACAAAACTTCCCTGAAAGACTAAGAAACTAACTTGAGTACAGTCAGAAACTCTAACATTACATGATAGCATTTGGTGCAAAGCTCCCCAAGTTAATCCAGTGTTTCAGCAATGTGGAAACCACTAATAAGCACTTGTACAGACAAATGGTGCTACCACACTAGCTTCTCTAACAGTTCAGGAAACAGGCTGTTAAATTTAAATTTAAACCATGGAGAGCTTCAAGTTCAATATGGAAAGGACAACATAACTCCAACTATACTCCAAACAATCTTCAAAAATTACCAACATATAAAATTCAAGAAGATTTTATTTGCCAGTATAATACCTACAAAGCAAGTCCTATTCTAACAGTCACTTTCACACACTTACAGAGTACATAGTTGCTACAGCCTGAACAAATAAGCACCTTTGAACACAGCAAAGGTGTGCAGATAAAGTTTTCCAGAGGGGGAAAGTCTGAGAGTTAACAATGTTAACAATGATTAAATGTTTCCACTGATCAAATGTGCTAAGACAGAAAACTGGTGGAAACACGGAAAGAGAAAAATGTGAGATGATGCAATCCTTTAGGTTTGCATCGTGTATATAGTCTCTTGTCTGTTCGGGTCCGATCGGGTTTCCTTTGTGAGAAAAGGGACTGTGACACCTGAGCCACCAGTCTCAACGTCTGAGTGATGAGAGATTAACCCAGTTCGGATTAGCCAAGGGGCTGTGAGTGTATGCAAGTGTGTATATGTGAGTGTGAGTGTGGGGCTGCGGAAAAGGGACACGGCTGATGGAGACAGCAAACTGCAAAACTGAGAGGAGACCAACTCTCTGCCGGTGCCTTTTTGTGGGAACTACAAAGTTACAGCATGGAATGTAAAGATGAAGGAGAATAAATCTATAATAAAGAAAAAAGTAAAAGTAGCAAAGTGGCTTTTCTATAATACTATATTTCGATATCCTGTTATTTTGTGGTCTTTATATTATGCCTTCTTGTGGTAATGTGGATAATAACCTCAAAATCAAAATCTCAAACCTTTCTCTTAATATAATCTTAACAAAATGAATTTCCTAACTTCCCATCTTTAATAGGAGATTGGTGAAAACAGTAATCTGCTAGCAACCAAAGCAATCACAAGGAGGTACTGTATACCTCTTTGCAACCAATTTCACCAAGCGACAGCAAGCAACTTCCTGCAGCCACGCAGCAACTGGTCAGGAAATATCCCTTTTACCCTAGCAACCAGTGGTTATCAGGAGGCCACTGACTGATCTCAAGGCCTGAGTCAGGGTTTAGCAATCAATTCCAGGGCAACTGCCAGCAATCTCCAGCAACCGCTCACCACCAGTCAGAGAACACTTATTTTTTTCATACCAACCAGTGTTGTTCAAATCATTTAAACCCTTTTTGTAAAATAGGTGAGTGGCTCCAGTGAAAACTGAAGGGTATTTTTGCTTGAACTATCCCCAGTAATAACCCTGGATCTCTGTTGAATTATAGCTTGATTGTGAACAAATTTGTGCACTTAAAACCAAATCTAAAATCAAACTGACACAACAAACCAGAAGAAATCTGTGTTTATGAAGTCTGTGTACAGCATCTTTATACTATTTATCCACAAAAGGCCAGCGTAGACCCATCTCCATTAGCTTCTATCGAGCTTAAGCATCCGCAGCACCACTGAGTCAAACATTTTTAACTCATGACACAAACACACTGAAGGTTTTCCCTGTGTGCTCATGCACACAAAAGACACACGAACTAACCGGCACAAATGAATGCACTCACCGCAGAGATTTGCAGACACAAAAGTATATGAAGCCCCCCCCTTACTCCCCAGGCTTACTGCCTCCTCAGTCTGACCTCAACACCTTCATTTGAGAGTTTGCAATTCTTTTTCTCTGAGTTGTGTTTAACAAATTGTTGCCTAAAGAGAGCAGTGTGTGAGTGCTAGAGGAGGTAGGGTACCAGCCCATTTTAGCTGATGATGCAGTTTGTAAAGGCTGCAGGAAGTGTCAACTGGGTCTGTTCATAGTCTCTCACACACACACAAACGTACACTTTGGGGTACACACACTGTAAATACAATGAAACAACCTACAGCATAGTAACTCCCTGACAAATAATGCAGGCTCAAGTAGACACACACCTTACATTCCCCATACACTTACACACACACAAATATTATAAGAAAGGTGTTGTGTAGACACAGAGGACATCATTACAGACCCTAATATGTGTGATCATACATATCTTTTTCCCTCCTGAGGTTTAGTTACAGACACTGAAGTGAAAAAACACAACTGTGACTTCCACTTGACCAGAAAGGGTGTGTGTGTGTGTGTGTGTGTGTGTGTGTGTGTGTGTGTTTTGTGTGGATGTGAGAGTGTGTGCGCGTGTGAGATGTCGTGATGAAACTTTTTGGTTAATTAATGAAAGGACACAAACTAAATAATTAACAAATTTGTATGTGTCTGCGTGTATCCTCTTTGCATGTGAGAAAGGTGACCTCAGCACAGGCTGTTATAATTACAGACCCCCCACCCCCACACCAGACAAGCATACAACAGTTAACCGATGACATCATCTTCTTCTCTGGTTCTTTTGTTCAAAAACGAGACACAGACATACGCGCACACCTGGCCAATATGAACATCTAAAAGACAGAAAAAAAAGACCGAAGGAAGGTCCATCAGTCTTTGGGAATAACAAAACTCAGCACACGGGAACTCAGAGACAATTCTCAGTGTCCAGTGAGGAAGAAAAAGAAATGAAATGTTCACACAGGCTGCAAATAAAGTCCAGTTTGCAACATTATCTAAAACATGTGGTTCTAAAAGTCAATGCTTCAAAGTGCCTCAAATCAGATTTGCTTGTAGGCCCATCTGAAATGATTTACTTATTGTGTCCGATAACATAGCTCTTTGAGGGAAGCAGAGTTCACAAAGATTTTTCAAAATGCACAAATGAGACGCAAAGATCACTGCTGCAGTAGTCAGCTTTCAATGGTTTGAACTCTCAGTTTCACTCCACTACAAAGCAGTTCTTTATCTGTAATGACATAGTCTTACTGCTTGCATCACTGCCTGTAATATGTAGTAACATGTACACTGGATTGTAGGGATACATCAATTATCATCTTAATGGAAAAATCCAGCATATAATAAATTGCCAAACTTCCAATTTAGACCATTAAAGACAACAGTTTTCAACCCAGAGAAAATTAGACCCTCAACCAGACGTTATCCATTTGGTATAAGCCTTAAGGTTTTTAGGAACTAAATCAAAACTAGAAAATAAAAACACTGTGACTGTGTGGCTGCTTTTTTTTCCTGCTAGATAAAAAGAAAATTACAGCGAAGCATTAAACTTCAATAAATCCCTCATTTTTCTTTTTTAGGGCCCTTTATGGCCTAACTATGAATGCAAATAGTGCAGTTATTGAAACTCTCTGTTAACACCTCCCAGCTGACTCCATGCTCCATTCAAACATGATATAATCTTTCTGTCATCCGACTCTCCCATGACTAGCGCCGTGATCTGTCCGTACAGTGCTCAGTCAATTCTCTGTGTGGGATGTTTGGGCCGGAGTTCTCTTCATCATGGAAAAGCCTGCAGGGCTTAGGAAGTGAGAGGAGTTGGTTTCAGGAGTGAAGTCCAGCTCATATTTTCTGAACAAGTTTTTCAGACAGCCATGAGGGAACTTTTGCAAGTTTGAGATAGCAATAAACCCTTGGTTTGGGAGCTTTTTTACATGGATAGTCTGCCCCCCCCCCCTTTCCATTAAAGGTGTTTTGGTGCTAGTGTCCAATCTTAAACCGGTTCTATGCAGCTCCAAAGATTAAGGATGCCAAAAAGTTTGCACAGGCAATGCACCGAGATTACTGCATACTGATGTTGCTCTGAGTTTGCTCAGTGTTAAAGTAGGCAATTGTTTGCTACAATACACCTTTTCTTTTACATTGCAGGATAAAAGTAGCACTGTGTTTAAAGCTTGATTTACTACCCCAAAATGGCCAAAAGAAACACTTTACGTCTTCTGCCGTCTGTCCCTGGAAGCCTCAAACGCATCAACTGCATTTATACCAAAAAGTTGAGCACCCACTAGCATAGTAATGAAAGTGATCCTTCAGGTCTCCCCACAAATACATATATATATAGCACGTAATTAAAACGACAATCATCAAATATGAATGAGCCCCACGACAGATGAAAGGTCACAGCCTGACCTTCAAGGCTTCATTCACTCTGATCATTCCTCTCTCCAATCAAAACCCATCAACAGTTTAATGAGGTCCCTTACTCAGACGAGTGGGACCTGACCCCGGAGTTCACGAGGCATGATTGTTCAGGTAGTGTGACCTTTGACCTCAAGCTACAACTTCAAGGGATCCAGGTTTTTTCACTTGAAGTTAAAAGCCATGTTCACATAGAAGGCCTGGTGTTCACAGGATATTTGCTCCATCTTTGTCCATATAGGATGTGTCAGAATGAGCTGTACATCACTGACATTTTAGAATTCCCAACACATAACGACATAACGAAAAGAAAAAGGAAAGAAATAAAGTCTGAGCTTAATAATAACTTCCAGGTCATGTTTACAAAGTCATGCGATGATCTGGGATATAGTGGGGCATTTAGCAGCAAAAAAGCCAAATACTTGACTCCAAAAAACTTCTAAAGCAATTTTTAATTTTTGGATTGTTGGGCATACATGTATCAGGTTCAAGGTGTTCAAAAGGCACACAGGAAATGGACAATGACACGAGGGTTCCCTGTTATATGCAACCAAGAAATGCTGAATTCTCGACTCACTGGACCCTGTCGTCCTGTACTTCCAGGTTTCAAGTTGTCATATACATGTATTAATATTTGCCTAACAAAGAACATTATACTGTTCCCACTGAGCTATATTACAGTAAAACATAAGAGCATCAATTCTGCTAGTGCACAATCAAAGTGAGCTTGATGAAGGTTTTACTGCAGTCTGCATATGACTTTCTCGTGGTCATCCTCCACCCTCACAAAATAAGCCCACATGTAGGCTTATCGCAAACTGGAAACCACAAGGACCAGCAGTCTGTCACTGACTGTTGCCACTTCCTGTGAGGTTTAAGATATTTTTTCTCCTGCAACCAATCTAAACATAACTCTAATCATTAATAAGCGTTTTTCATGTTTGTATAACTATTACAGGCCAGCTCAATTGCTTTGTGACTTTTGCCACAAGAGTGTCGCTGCACTGGGTCTAGATCCAAGTAACAAGGCAGCAATTATTTCCTTGCTTTTGTTGTTGTTGTTGTTGTTGTTTTATTTACACTTTTAGTACTGCCGGTTTCCTTTAAAAATCACAAATCTGTTTTTGCACATTTTCCAGCTGCTGCCTGGAAACAGGGGAAGTCTGGAGAGATTCAAAGAAGAATGAAGATGAGCAAGAGCAGGCTGAGAGTCAGGTCAGGTTAGAAGAGGAGGAAAAAGAAGAAACGACAACATGAGCTGATGAGTGTGTGTGTGTGTGTGTGTGTGTGTGTGTGTGTGTGTGTGTGTGTGTGTGTGACAGATAGAAGCCAGACACAATTAAGACAAAGGAAAAAAAGAAACTGCACGACTTCCCCCTGAAGGAAATGCCAGGGAAGTGGAGTCATTTTAGACCCAACATACACACACACACACACACACACACACACACACACACACACACACACACACACACACACACTTATCTGTTGTTAACTGTACACATAGTGTGTGTTTAGCTTAAATCTGGACATATACCTGATTATACTGGGCTTCAAGTGTGAGTGTGTGCGCACATGCATGATGCTTTTGGGGGACAAAGTGTTCTTTATTGCACCCCTCTGGGCTTTGGGGGCATAGAGAAGGAGCCAGGTGCAGGCTTTGGTGCAGACACAAATACTTTCACAAACACACATTCACATGCACAGAGAAAGACACACACACAGAGACACATGGAAAGGCATACACAGACACACACACACTTCCTATTTCCACCTCTCAGCAAGTGTGAAAACCATTTCGCTAACATGTCTTTATCGATCAAACCAATGATGTGTGGGGTTTTGAAAATTCTTAAAAACGTCAGAGTGGGGGGTTTTCACACCTCAAGAGCAGATTTTTGCATACTAAGCACCAACTCAAGCTAGGCTGAAACAATAGAAAGACACAAAAACAAATCAGAAAGCAAAAGAGGTCCAGAGGAGGAATTATAATATTTCTTGTTGTCTCCACACAACACCTGCTGCAAAAATGATAGCTTAAATCAATAGCTCTACAGCACCTCTGAAATGCACTAAAACACACACACACACACACACAGAGTTTATAAAGGGGTCATAAGGCAGGAATTGTATTTTTAGTTAGTGTGTTTCACAGAAAGAATGCACACAGTTTGCAAGCACACTAGCACGTATTATTTGTAAGCAGGGCTATTGAGGTTTTTCTACTGTTCATTCATCTCTCCATTATGTGTATGAAACAACAGATAGACTGTGTATGTCTAATTGTGCTTCTCCAAATCAGAATTAGATTTTTGTCATCAAAGTTTCCCAGCCGCCATCTGCCGTCAGAACAAACTGACACCTGCTTTAAGCTGTGAAACATCAAGCAGGTTTCTTTGGAAAATCCATCCATGCAGCTCACATTTAAACAGAGCAGCCTGCTCAGTGATGCCTTTGTTAACAGTAAAAGATATTATTCTTCAGCCAAAACTTCCTAAAATCTTTTTTCTTTTTTATCACTTAAAGCCCTGAAAATTTGAGTTATTATTTCTTTTTTTAGCCCTTATAACACCAAGAATGGCTCCCATCACTTTAATCTGACATTCGCTCAACAATTCACTCAAATGTTTGGTTGTGTAGCTCCTGCAGAGCAGCTTATCTGCATCGCTTCCTGCGGGTTATGACGAGGCACCGTGCAAATGAAGAAAACATGATTTGTGTTGATGTACTGCTTTGTGACAAATACCCAGTTAATATATAAAGCTTGTAGTTTATGGCTATTTTTACCAGTGCTCCCTGAGGTACACTACAGCTGCCACATTTAATAGAAAGTAACAAGAATAGTGACAGTCAGTACAGAATAACTATCATCAGGAAACACCACGGGAGCTGTGAGTTTGCTGACGAGGTATGTACGGTATGTATAGTTGGGATGGATGGAGACAAACTAGTCTCAAATCTCACAGAAGAGTCATATCTGACAAGACCAAAAAGTTTGATTTCCTGACCCGTTCAACCTGTGTAGTCTTCATTCCTCCTCCCCTTTTTACTCCTTATCTTAAACTCCGCCTTCACAGACGGATACTGTTTCCTATGGCAATCCAGACTAGAGGATTCTCATTAATCTACAGTACCTAATAAGCTCCCTCCTGGGAGCCCTTTTTCTTCCCCTTTTGTCTAATGTATGTCTGTTTCTATCACTTCTGTATCTATTAAAAAAAAAAATCATTATTTAGCAGTTTGCTGCATGTCCCAGAAAGATAAAAATGGGAAAACAATGGGAGAATTGATAAGATGTTAAGCTCAGTTTCTGCTTCTCCTTTGCTCTGCCTTAGTGTTTAAACAGGGAGCTCTGTGTAAGTAGGCCAAGAAAACAGTCTCACTCTGGGGAGCAACACAAAGACAGACAGAGAGAGAGAGAGAGCGAGAGAGAGAGGTCTCCATTGATTGCTGTGATGTAGCTAAAAATCAAAAGAGTGTCTGCACCTGCACTAATGACGACCACACACACCTACAGAGAGATTGACACTATCCTTTTGATGTCCACACACATACAGAAAACACAAATCAAAAGGTCCAGATAAACAAAAAAGAAAGAAAACAACACAAAGAAGGACATTGGAGAATTAAAGAAAGACAGTGAAAAGTGGACAGATAAAGGGGAGCCGGGCAGTCAGAGAGAGAGAGGGCAGCACTGCACAGCGGCTGTAATTAGATCTAATGGTAGTAAGGGGGTTACATTCTGGGCACTGGTGCAACTTTCCATAACGTAATGGGCTATCACCCCATTTTAGACACACAAGGAGGACTGTCGGTCATTGAAATGGATATCGCTTATGACCAAGCCGACAAACCACAACATCAGGGCTTTTCTAAAGCTGTGCACTGGCAGCTGGGAAAATGCTGAGTGCCTCAAAAAAATTTGCTCCTGCACTTGGAAGATTAGCAGTCTAGTGTAGGCAATTTTTCATAACAAAACTGCTAGTAAGATTAGCTTCTCGTGATCACTTGCAAATAACTTCCAAATTTAGTGCTAATGAAATTAGTCAAACATTGCTTCCTTTTAGTCCAACAGACACATAAAATTTAATTATGGTTATTAACTATGGTTATTAGGCTCTGAGTCTTGAAATTAAAAAAACAAAAGAAAGACAGCGTTGAGTCAACTTAAAACTTCGAAGTGAAGAAGATGAGCGGAGGTGCTGGAGCATTGTGCGATCATAAAGACAGAGGACCCTAAAACACAAGACGGCCGTTCCTCGATCCTCTTGCTGTTCTTTTCATCGCGACATTCCTCGACCAGCCCCTCTGAGCCTGGAGGATCAGCAGGAAAAACACACCGATGCGGAGGAGACAAAAGCAGAGAAGCAAGGCGTGAAGAACAGAGGAGAGATGGATTTGCACTGAAGATGGGAAAAAGGTTGAAAAGTAAGCGGATGAAGGCAGTTCCATTATTTACTCGGCCTAAATCAAGTGGTTTAACAAAAGCAAGACATTAATCATTCAAAAGTGTGACAGTGCTTTGATTGGTCAGAAAATTAAACACCAGGTGACAGCCTCAACATGCAGTCATGACGAGCTCAAACTAAACAGAAAGAAAAAGAACAAAAATATGGGACAGCAGACATGACGATAAAAGGTCTAAGAGAGGAAAAATTGGGATTTCAGTCTATAGAGCTGGGCTGGACTAAACTATATTAGGTACTAGAGTCTTTAAAGTCTTTAAAGATGTTAATGTTTTAGTCGAGATCTTCACTAACGAAGACCTACGCGTATATGATGACCAAACTGACACAAATGCCCTGTTTAAAATGTGAAACTGAGTTTACAGAGTGTCTTGTGTGGGAACCCTCAGATACTATATCACCATTTAATTTAAAAAACATGCCTTAAAAACAGGGAACCACCTCCTAATTACTTCAACAAACTATGTCTCCAGATCTGAAGCCTCTGGACGGAGCCCAGATGAAGCGGCCGAGTTCACTGGAGGAATTAGCTCACTGTCGGACACCATTACCCCTGTTGTTACTGAGATATGGTACTGACTCCGCCTCCACATGCTGTCCTCCCTCGCCCAAAGAAGACAGAGTCGAGCGACTGCTGGAAGCTCATTATTCTCTCTCAAAGGCTCATTAGTGTTGATCTTGGCTGACTGGGGGTTGCAGAGATATGAATCAGGGAATAGTACACTATCAAACAAATCCTGTTAGAGAGGCCTGCTCGGAGGCCTAGGACGAAGCTTAATAAACCAATGTAACAATGTTTGCAGGAGAGAAGATAATGCTCCTCACTGGAAGGTTATTAAATTCAGCAGAAAAAAGGAAGTAAACAAAGAAGTGGGTGACAACTTCTTCCAGTTTAACTGAGTAAAGCACTAGCATTACCAAAGTTCACCGTTTAACTGCCTTTAAAAGAGCATCTATACAATGACATACTGTTCTTCCAGACATTCATCTAGGAATGCACTCTAAAATGGGATTCAGTTATCTTCTAACATGACAATATTAGGCTGACCCGCACTTTAGGCTGAGACTTTGAAAATCTCAGCAAGTACTGGATTGTTGTGGACTTTTGTATAGTGATTCATGGTCTCCAGAAGACTCATCCTCATGACTTTGTGGTCACCTGACTTGGCCTCGAGCACTATCACAAGGACAAAATTGTGATCAATTTATCAAAATACTTATCAAAATACAAAATATTATATTTAGGATTATAGTATTTGGTAGTCAGCCATGGCTGGGGCTTCTGGATGTTTTAAAAAAGTCTTCTTTTCTAAGAAACTGCATAACTGCTGTTATCATCTTTGCCTGCGGCTACAAAGAGGGGGCCTATTCACATGCTGCATGTTGACTGGACCAGTTGTTCCTAATATCACAAATGATACTTTAGGGGAAACCCAGTTCGAGCTTAGGTTTGTTACTCAAGGTAGTTATGAGCTGTTTTCTAACTTATTAGTCAGTTATAAGGAATTTTGTTTCCACTGGGTCAATTTGACTTTTGACTTCTGGACTAATTTACTAAATGGAGGTTGGCTGCTCTAAACACCTGAATCTCAAATTATATTCTGGCTTCTGAATTAAAGCTCTCTCTACAGTCTGGTCAGGTTATAAAGTTTGTATAAGGTAAATCCTTCTTTAAAATCTCCATTACATTAATCACAAAAACACACAGGAAAAGCAGGGATTGAAGATGAGAGGACGGATGGAGTCCTATACAGGGTGACCATTTAGGAGTCGACCTAGGTAATGTAAACTACAGCATCTGCTTGGCTCGCTGCCTTCTGCAGCTCCCTCTGTGACCCATAACTCCCACACTCTTTTTTCTTATCTCCACCCTGGCTTCACAAAACCTCCACCCACCAACTCAACATCAGACGAGAGACTGTGTCTGTTTGCGTCTTGCTTTTAAACTGGAGCAGGAGTTCATCGAAGGGACACTCAGAGCTACTGACTCAAACCTTTTTGAATATTTTCACACAGCTTTAGTCAGCATGGTTAAACAGCGACTTTCACATGTTCAATTCTTGCAGTGAATGAGAAAAAAAATCAACATAGACGGATGACAGTCTTGTTAATTACGACGATGCAATACTGAGTAACAATAATCTCTATAGATCGGGTATCTGATGGTTTCTGAAAATCAAACAGCTCATTCTATTGCAGGGACTCTGTGTGGGCATCTGCAGCTTAAACTATTCATTTCTTCAGCATAGGTTGGGGATTTAAATCCTCTCATGTCCCACAGTGGGCTTCCAGCCTAATTTCTGCCTACAACACTTCAAAATGCAAATGATGTGGGTGAAAACTTGCTATGGAACAAGACGATAATAACTCACTCTGAACACTGTTGAAGCAAGGCCGACTAAGCCACAAGAGCCAGAAGCTGCTTAAATTCAACCTGGAAAAAAAAACTTGTTGAGCCTAACGAGATCGGGACAAGGTGGTCTGAAGTGCAAACTTAATTATCTTGTAGCTGAAGCTGGGTTTAGTCTCTCTACCCTCTGAAAAATAACACATAAGCATAAAGTTCTTCAGCATGCACCTTCAAAGTACATAGAAGGAATTGTGAACCAACTTGGAAAATAATTACATGACATCAAGAGCAGTTAGCTGTTGGCTCAGCTAGTTCGAGGCCCATAACAGGATGTTTCAATCACCTTTTGAAGCATTTTTAATGCAGTTATCTGACAAACACAATCACTTCCTGTGTGGTTAAATCCAGATTCTTCAGTAAAAGTTATTCTATAAAACAGCATTAGCTCAGAGCTTAGCATTTTGTGTAAAAACCTAGATGAATACAAAAAATTAGATATGTTGTATTTTTATAGCTTTAATCTTATTATGTTACACATACTTCAAATGCTGCTGAAGAAAAAAACAATGCCACATATGATAACTGAAATCCGAATAGTGATTTAAAAGAAAACTCTAATTTACTCCAACATGATCGTGTATCAAAAGGGCCGACGTACATCACACAGAGCCAGGCCTGCTCACTCAGCCGCGCAGCTCCGTCTGAGGGGGGACAGAGCGCGAGTAGAAGTACAGCATGTGCACGCGATCAGCCATGTCAGACGAGGCTCGTTTTGATGACACGCGTGTGCAGTGGTGATCAGCTGTGTGTCCCCGTTTGTGCTGTGCGAAAGACGCCGGTGGCCTACTTTCCCCCGCCACTGATGTAAGATGGGCACTGCTACAGCGCTCTATTTAGATTCAGTCCAGCTACAGAGGCACAAAGACCTGCACAATAATGACAAATATGTATGTGTTTTACAGACTAATTACATAAACACTGCACTATTTACAAGAGGTATGTTTGACAATGATTACACTTCAAACAATACATGAGTAAAACACAAAGCAAAGCGAAATGTGTGAGACTGGACTGCTTTTGTGTGTGAATGTTTGCACATTTTGTTGCACACGCAGAGCAACATGTGAACATGCCACAGGAAAGTCCACTTGACTCAAAAAAATCAACATAACGACTTTTCCAGGTAAAATATGACACTGGCATGAAGGCTGCACTAAAAGCTCAGACTAGCCTGGATGTGCACTGAAATGTAGCATAACTTGGAACAGGTTATGTGGGTATTTTGTATTGATGAAAATCCAACAGCAGTGAGTTGCATGTTTATGCCTTTGCCTTTACCAATATGGAAAAAGCTGCAGGGCGTTTGCTTAAGTACCTCTGTGTGTGTGTGTGGTGGGGGGGGGGGGGGCAGGGAATTAATGTGCTCATTCCCATGATGCAGCAGCCTTTCCATCACCTGCAGCACATGGCATCACCATGGTACCATGGGAACAGAGGAAACTGACAATGAGAAGGCAACATTGTGATTTAAACAAGGGTCAAAGGTCAGTAACATGGTCGTCTAAATTAATATCACCTATGCAGAAACATCAAAGGCTAGAAATATAAAAAAAACAAAACACATCCACACACCGAGAAAATCGGAAGCATGACTCAAGGCGAGGGGTCACCATGATAGGTTTTCCATTTTCGAAAAGGTAACTCTGAAGGACATTTGTGTCTAAACATGGTTTTCTTTACTGGTAACATAAATCTACACAAAAATACTGGAACAACATAGTCCCCTCAAGTCTGATGATCCAGACTGGGCCACTAATGTTGATGGCATTAGTCAGCAGTGCTTTGTGTATCAGTTGTGTCAAAAATGTATGTTCCCAGCTTCTCTGTGTAGCCACATTACAAAGAGGTTACAGCATGTATACAGTGCAGGTTGTTAGCAGGACTGGATGTAGTTTCCAGTGGCCACACAGTTCCACCCTGCGGCTCCTTCACAATAAAAAACAGCCACCTTATTGTAATAACAGCAAGAGTAATTCCTTGCTGTCCAAATAAGCATGCTCCTAGTTGTGCTTAACACACTTTGTTGCATGGATCTTGACCTGAAAACTTCCCAGTATCACCAGACAAACACTCCCGACCTCTGCGCTGCTTCAAAGTCAGGCTGTGGACATTTAAGCATTTACGATTCACGCCAGTAAAATTTCTTTCCTAAACAAGTCCATTGGGATAATGACCACATTTTTTCCTGCATAGGGGAATTTTCAACACCCCCCTAAGAAGGGCCAAATATTTGGTTATCAAACAGAAATAACAAGACTTCATTCAAATATGGTAACAAACCCACTGCCTTACTAATGGAACAATCACACTTATTGCAGCATCATCCCCAAAAGGCCCATTCTGAGCCAGGAAAAACCCCGGATACTAATGATGCACAACAAGACACAGGAAACGGCAGGAAGAGAGGGCTGCATCCCTGCAGTGTGTAATATATAGATGCATCTGACTGGGAAAAACAGCTGGGCCCAGTTCCAAACCAAACCTTGGCTCTCCTGATGATTCGGCCCTTTGATAGATGGTGCATAGGGTGCTGCAGTGTTTAGCATGCTGGAAGAGCTGGCAGATAAACAAAATCCTCTGAACGTACAAGCATAAAGAAAATCCTCTGAACGTACAAGCAGAAAGAAAGAAAGAAAGAAAGAAAGAAAGAAAGAAATCTTCAAAGAGTGCAAAAGTGTGCCAAGCTTTTTTTAAGAAGGACCAAAGGAACTGATCGCTCCTCTCCATGAATGTGCTTCTTCTTTTCCAGCTCTGTCATTTAAAGTTTGGACCATGTTCCCTTCTGAAACATCCCTTCAGCCCAGTTCCTAGTCATGCTCAGCTTTGACACTGCCTGCCTCCAGACAGGAAGCTATTTGTGGTGTGCTGTATACTGCTGCCATGAGGAGCTTTTTTTGTGCAACCTGTAGATTTGGTGTTTCCTGCAATGACTTCAAGGTTGCAGCCACTGATGCTAACTACACCCTTCATTTTCAGACACAAGGGCAGGGCAATATCCAAACCACTGGAACTTTCTACCCTGGCATTTTTATCACCCCTTCAAAAGGCCTGCAAGGGTAATGAAGGGTTTTGGGGGGGGGGGCAGGCCAGGGGGGCTCTGGCTCTCCCTCCCTCTAGTAAATATAGGGCCCTACAATAGCAAGGGGTGAGGTCTGAAGGCGGTTTCATTCACAGTGGGCTGTAATAAAAGAGAGCAGCTCTTTTTTTTCAGCGCAAGGAAGGGTGAGGCACACTTAATTAAGACAGAGATGCTTTAACCGCCTGCAAAAACACACGGCTGAAAAAAAAGAAAAATGGGATGGCGGCCGCAGGACTATAGAAGAGAAATTTTAGACTGAGGGTAGACTAACACTGGATCTTTGTCATCGGAGATATGTCACATCTCTGCTACACGTTTTTCCAGTTCTGCTGTGTTTATGCACGTGACAGAGCAATAAAATCCTCAAAGGGCTTATGGAAACAGCTTCCCTCAAAGAGAGAAATTCAATTTGAGTTGTCCACTGATGACATGAAAACCTCAATCACTAACATAAATCCCTGCTCTGCAGCTGACACTCGCGTAAAAATAACAAAACAAAACAAGATGAGCTACAATATCAGATGACTTTAGTTTAAGTCAGCATTTTATTGAAAAAAATACTACATTTAATAAGCAATTTTCTTTCTTTTCACTATGTAAGGGATACACTAATTGATCTTTTCTCTCAGTACTTCTCAGGGAATCATTCATCCATCCATTCATCAATCCATCCATTTTCTACCACTTATCCAGGTCCAGGTCTGGGACTGGGTAGCTGGCGGAGCAGCCCACCACATCCAGCTCTTTCAGGAAGACACCCAGGTTATCCCAAACCAGTGATGAGACCTAGCCTGGGTCTGCCATGTGGTCTTCTTTGGATTGAACATGCCTGAAACACCTCTCATTGGTGGCATTCAGAAGGCATCCTAGTTCAGACGGTTAAGACTGGCTCCTTTCAGTATGAATGCGCAGCAGCTCTATTCTGAGCCCCTTCAAAATGACTAAGCTCTTCACCCTAAATGCTGCAAACTGATACCAAACTGATAGCTGTAAACTGCAAACTGAGGTTTGATAAATGCAATATCTGGATGCCACACAGCCAAGAAAATTTGGTTCAAACTTCACATTTTCACAATTTTTCTTCGAAGAGCACATGATGATCTTACTAAAAGGCTAGTAGAAGCAGTCAAAGGTTCAGAATAAGCAAGAGAAAAAAATGTGTGGCTGGAAACAGCTTAATAATCTTTTTTTTTTTTTTTTTTAAAGGTAAAAGAAAGTGCTGGCTCTGAACAAATCAACACAAAGACGGTTTGCTCCAGTGTGGTCTTTGTGACAACCGTTGGTGACGGTCGACATACAGACGCCAAAGGTCAAAGTAATAATGGTGTGTAATTTCTCTCTTCAAAGTGCCCCCACATACCAACTTGTCAACAAAGATGGATTTAAATTAAGAACATAATACCAATGCCAGCTCCTCCTAATTTGCCTGCAAGTTGAAAAGCTCCTTTCTGTATCACTTTCTATAAGTTGGATAGCTTTACAGCCTCCCATACAGCTGTGTCAACCTCATCCACAATGACCACTTTTCTGGCTGCATTCTTGGTTAAATCACAAACCTTATTACTGCTTTTCTAGAGCTCTGTGGTCTGAAATCTTAAGGAATTGAAAACAAAGAATTGCGATCACATAACTGACTGTTGAGAGCAATGAAAAGCCACATGGCTGAAACTGTCAAGGGTTCAGTTTTGTGGGTAAAAATGTTCCTTAGTAGGAATATGGAGCTGTTGTGCACAGAGCTGTGGGATTATGAGAAATAAAGAGTAATTCAGTCAAAGCCTAAAGTCAACAGTAACCTTTCAAGAGCTGGCTCACTCCAGGATGAGCTGTGCTGCTGAGGAAGGGAGGCTGATTTAGCTTAGCCTGGCTACCATCACAGACCCACATGTCCAAAACATCACGTGGTGTGAAAACAGCAATACAGTACATAATTTACAATACACTTTTAAAGCCATACTGTGCAGCCTTTGTGTTCAGCTGACTGATTTTGGTGGGTGGCACTGTTAATAACAGTGAATCGCCTGCTGACCTTGATTGAGCTCCACCCAACCCTTTCCTTTTGTCAACATCAACACACCGCAAACGGCTATTTGACTAAGACAGTAGGCTAGTGTGCACGGACAGTAACGCATTATACAGCACAAGCATGAGTAATGAGAAATAATTAAGATAAATATTAGTCCAAAGACAAAAGACAAATTCCACAAGCTTTTCTTCTCATAGTCATAATATGACAAAGTCCCTTTTTTATAAAGCAGGTTGTAATGCACCACGCAGGGGAAATGGCTCCTCCTCCCTCTCAACATACTGACCCACAATCTAGCGCTACTGCTGCTGCTCGCTATAAATAGAAAGAGATTTAACCTACAGCGAGGGAGAGAGGGAGGAACAGAATAAAAGGGCAGCACAGGACGATAAAGAGGGATGAGGGCAGAAACAAACATGAGCAGAGAGATCTTGATCCTGCAGATATAACGCATCTGATAATAATATGAGGTGCCGATGAAGTTGAAAAGACCTCTGGGCAATCAGCAACCACAGGAAGTCACATAACTCCCCCCCCCATACACATTACATTAGTAACAGAGCTAGTTTTTGTGGCCTTTGCACCTCGTTATACAGGTGCCTGCAGACAGACAACAAATTGAGGGGTACAGGCTTGCCAAAAGTTTGTTCTGTCTTCTAAAGCATACAGTCAAAACTAGGACAAATCCAGAGCACAGCAACATGAAAGGGAAAAAAATGTCTGCATCAAGGTTAAATGATGCATAGAGCAAAAAGGAATTCAACGAGTCTGCCCAGAACGAATTAAATATTGTCACTAATCACTGATCTATTAAATATTTTTGATTAATTCACTTAAAATGCAAAAATACTGAAACATCATCATTTTCATAAGGATTTATTTACATTTTATTGTCTGGAGTCCCCTTGGGAATATTTTTCGCCGCATATTTTAACATTCAGGATAGTTTAATATCCCAAAATTTAAATTTCTGATACCTTATTTTTTTTCTACAAAAGGCTTTTTGTCATAAAACAAAAGCAGCAAGAGCCCATAAGTTACTTGTGCATGTATGTATCTGTAGGCAAGGACAAATTTTGCCTCCTTTTTTAGTCTGTTTACAGTCCACGTCCAAAGTACTGAACAGTCATGTTTAAGCAGGCTTTGGCTGTATGTGTAAAAACCGCTCATGTGAAGTATAAAAAAGGAAACACATTTGCTAAAACACAACCTCTAAACCATCGGCTATTGTGTGACAACGATCACGCTTTGTAAAATTTGTTTGCTTTTGTAAACAATAACTGGTGCCTAACAGGAAGTTACGGCTCAGAGCTAAAACACTGGCCGCTGACCCCGAGGCAAAGTCAACAGATTCCCTTCCTTAAAACTTCCATATATAATTTAATACTCCAAACTGCAAAAATACCATACATAATACCATACATACAAAAAAACACAAAGAAGAATCAAACAAGATTTTGGGGCTACAGTGTGAACTCAGCCATAGAGGAGCAAAAACTGTTAAGCCCCTCCGTTCTGCTCTGGTTGATAATCCCCATTGCCTGGCTCCTCTCATCTGACAACATGAACCCTCACGCACTCCAACACAGGAAAGTGTAGTATGATTTATTTAGCAAGCAAGGGGAGAGCTGGGATTACACCTGAGGAGAAGAGGATAGGAAGGACCGCGGGAGCCTGAATCTTCTGCCCGAGAGAGCGACAGAAAATTCTCTTCAGGTCTTCATCTTTCCACTCAGGTGGGCTTGATGCAGGTTTGCATCATCTGTTCTACATCTGCCTCTGGTTCAGTTTTAACCTCAGGAAAGATGTCACCCACTTACTCTGTATCCTTCTGCCTTGAAAGAATGGTCTGACAGCAGGGCGCCCTGGCTTCCAGCCAGACAACCGTCATGTCCAACAACAGACGCGCTCCCTGCCGAAGGGCCTTTCATCTAGACTGTGAACCCAGGACAGGCTGAGTCATTATGGTCGTAAACACAGGAAAGCAAATCTAAAAAGGGCTTGTTCTGAAGCCACTGAAAACTTGTAGGGCAAATACAAAAGGTAAATTTGCCTTTTTCAAAAGGATTTTATAACGGCATCTACACCAAGGAAATGCTAATTAAAAGAAATGTATTGCCTTTGGAAGATTTCGTTCTTTCCAAGTGAAATCGACACAATTCGAGCTCCCGCACACCTGAAACCACAGGAAGCAACTACCAGCAACAATCCCAGTTTTTCATGTTTCATAATTACTGCAGGATTTGTGTTGGGTTTATTTCTGGGTCGTTGGTTTGAAAGAAGCCCTTAACGACACGCTATGCCTGCTGGCTTCTTGTCTCATCTCCACCCAGACTTCACTATCTTTGCCTGAATTTTGGTTTTCTAACAAATCAAACTGTCAGAATGAAACCAACTCAAAAATGGAAAGACACTACATCCAAAGGACTCCAAGGCTTTGTCCAGTCAAGTCCTGGTTGACTTTAAAAAGGATGAACTGAGTATTTTTTTTTTTTTATGCTGGGTTGACAGAATCAGATCTATTTATTTTCAGGGCAATACAATAATGTGCACTTTGTGTGCAGATGTTCATGATTTTGAGCTTTGAGTAATTGTTGTCTAAAAATATGTATTTTTGGTAGTTAATAATCTTCCACTATCACCTAGAAGATTGGGTTAGTGAACCTAAAAGCTGTGTACCAGCCACAATTAAACAACAAAAATTGGTAAATGTTACTTTTCTAATGTACCGGTAAAAGGTGTGTGACGCACTTAGATCAGATGCCACAAATGAGATAAATAAGTTCCAGTCCAAACTAAACTATTCCAGAAATGCAGATCATGTCATTCGGGAGTAAAGCCCAACCGATTTGTTGACAGGCCAATATTAGCTATTTGCCGATCTATCAGTGTCAGCATTTATTAGTGGCTGATAAAATTTCAAACGTAAGAAAGAGACAGGAGAACACCATTTAACCGTCTAATGAGTGTTAACGCTGCATAATTTGTCCATCAGAGGGCACTCTACAACTTCCCAGCTAGCAACAAGCCACAAACACAACAACCAGCTGATCTGAGCCGAGTCAGGCACAGCGTAAATAATTACACATAGCAAATGTTTGTGAAATTATTACGTTTCATGTGTCTGAAATTAAGAAAAATATTGGACAAGAGATCAGAATATCAGGTTTTTAAATCACCAAATATCGGTATCAGTCTTAAAAATCCTATATCGGCCGTGCTCAATGTGAGATCCTTTCAGGAGCCGGAGTCTAATAGTTAACAGCGGATAGATGATGTTCTTTGTACAGCATGTTTATTTTTATATATTTGTCTATTTTTTTTATACATTCTAGTTTATTTTATATATTTGTGTGACTTTCTATGATGTGGCACTGAAACAGGAGTGGAACTCCAAGCTCATTGTACACTCCATATAATGACTATTTTTCTTTCAAATGTCTGCCCCTTAGACCATCACTGGTAAGAACAGTTAATAATTTTATGTCACACAATTGAGTAGGAAGAGTAAGAGGAGTCGGTTGAGGTGATTCAGTCACATGATTAGGATGCTCCCTGGTATCCTTTGCATTGGAAGCACGGCCACATGGGATTAGACCCAGAAGGTGGATCAGGACCCATTGGAGAGCTTATCTCCTAGTAGTCCTGGGAGTGGCTCGGCTTCAGCAAAAGGATGGATGGATGTTTTTGCATTCACAGACAAACATAAACACATTTACACATGCTCTTTAAACCAAAAATATATATACTAAACACCCAGATTTTCTGTCTGATTCAAACTAAAGATCACACTTTAATCAGATCAGGTGAGCCACTACGAAAACTAAACTTTTACCACCATAACAACAAATAAAAATAATATAGGTCATACCATTAAAAAATAAAGTTCTAAAAGAGGAAGAGATAAAACAGCTCAGCATCACTTTGCTGCTAGCACCTCCACATAAAGTATGTCCTCTCTGAGGCCTGCAGAACTCATCAGCTGAGGAGCCAAAAATAACCAGCGAATCAGTCTCACAAGTTGCCACAGGATCAGGGCAGTGCGGTGGACATCAAGCATTTGCTTTAATCACATGGTGGGAGAGGAAGAGGAGGAGAAGGGGATGGTGGCAGTTAGACAAGACAAGAGACAGTGGGAGAAAGAGGAGAGGGTGATTACAGAGTGATTTCACTGCAGAGCAATGCCAAGATATAAAAGATAAACAATAAGCCCTTTGGCTTAGCTGAGAGATTTACTGTGTCTGTGTGTGTGTGTGTGTGTGTGTGTGCCTCCGCATGACAACAGCATTTTATGGCTAGGCAGATCTTCCATTTATTCTGTCCATTTTGCCATTGGAAAACTGCCAGATGTACACAGATGTTTTCGTTGCTTGTAGATTTTTATGCACACACATGTTTTAATCACACAGAGACACACACACATGCACATTCAATCCTTTACATTCAAGTCAAGCTTATTTAGACAGAAAAACACAAGTCACCTCAATCCTAATACAGTTGACTTAGATAAGACGAAAACTATCATTATAATGCGGCCTTTTTGCCACCAAACTAAATGAAAGAGATAAAAATCAAAAAAGAGTGTTATCTTTGCTGTGTGGTATAAAAGGTGCTGCCTTTCGTAACAAAACAGTCCCAGATAATCAGTGGAGTGTTTCTCTGAGTGTTTATGTGGCTTTTATGACTCTGTTAAGCATGAAGGGACTGGTCAGAAGTAGGCCAAGTTATGTGGGGCAGAGTACACAGAGCGAAGCCCTCAACACCCATCAGCACCTCCCATCAATGCCACTTCAAGGAGAGAAAAGCACATGATGGAGAGCAGTGTCCAAAACGTCAAAGCAGATGACAGGAAAAAAATCATACTAATGAAATCTGTTTCCATGGATTGTTGACAATTACTGAAATTGGGGTTAATAATTAGAACTCTTCATTTTTCTGAACAGTTTTCAGTGTCTAAGCACTTTTTTATGTGAATATGTTTAACAGGCCAGTAATGCCTAATGCTACAGTCATGCCAGTTAGTACAATGCTCAAAAAAATAAAGGGAACACTCAAATAACACATCCTAGATCTGAATGAATGAAATATTCTCATTGAATACTTTGTTCTGTACAAAGTTGAATGTGCTGACAACGAAATCACACAAAAATCATCAATGGAAATCAAATTTATTAACCAATGGAGGCCTGGATTTGGAGTCACACAAAATTAAAGTGGAAAAACACACTACAGGCTGATCCAACTTTGATGTAATGTCCTTAAAACAAGTCAAAATGAGGTTCAGTATTGTGTGTGGCCTCCACGTGCCTGTATGACCTCCCTACAAATCCTGGGCATGCTAATGATGAGGTGGCGGATGGTCTCCTGAGGGATCTCCTCCCAGACCTGGACTAAAGCATCCGCCAACTCCTGGACAGTCTGTGGTGCAACGTGACGTTAGTGGATGGAGCGAGACATGATGTCCCAGATGTGCTCAATCAGATTCAGGTCTGGGGAACGGGCGGGCCAGTCCATAGCTTCAATGCCTTCATCTTGCAGGAACTGCTGACACACTCCAGCCACATGAGGTCTAGCATTGTCCTGCATTAGGAGGAACCCAGGGCCAACCGCACCAGCATATGGTCTCACAAGGGGTCTGAGGATCCCATCTCGGTACCTAATGGCAGTCATGCTACCTCTGGCGAGCACATGGAGGGCCGTGTGGCCCTCCAAAGAAATGCCACCCCACACCATTACTGACCCACTGCCAAACCAGTCATGCTGAAGGATGTTGCAGGCAGCAGATCGCTCTCCAGGGCGTCTCCAGACTCTGTCACGTCTGTCACATGTGCTCAGTGTGAACCTGCTTTCATCTGTGAAGAGCACAGGACACCAGAGGCGAATTTGCCAATCCTGGTGTTCTCTGGCAAATGCCAAGCATCCTGCACGGTGTTGGGCTGTGAGCACAACCCCCATCTGTGGACGTCGGGCCCTCATACCATCCTCATGGAGTCGGTTTCTAACTGTTTGTGCAGACACATGCACATTTGTGGCCTGCTGGAGGTCATTTTGCAGGGCTCTGGCAGTGCTCCTCCTGTTCCTCCTTGCACAAAGGCGGAGGTAGAGGTCCTGCTGCTGGGTTGTTGCCCTCCTACGGCCTCCTCCACATCTCCTGGTGTACTGGCCTGTCTCCTGGTAGTGCCTCCAGCCTCTGGACACTACGCTGACAGACACAGCAAACCTTCTTGCCACAGCTCGCATTGATGTGCCATCCTGGATGAGCTGCACTACCTGAGCCACTTGTGTGGGTTGTAGAGTCCGTCTCATGCTACCACGAGTGTGAAAGCACCACCAACATTCAAAAGTGACCAAAACATCAGCCAGAAAGCATAGGTACTGAGAAGTGGTCTGTGGTCCCCACCTGCAGAACCACTCCTTTATTGAGTGTGTCTTGCTAATTGCCAATAATTTCCACCTGTTGTCTATTCCATTTGCACAACAGCATGTGAAATCGATTGTCAATCAGTGTTGCTTCCTAAGTGGACAGTTTGATTTCACAGATGTTTGATTTACTTGGAGTTATATTGTGTTGTTTTATTGTTCCCTTTATTTTTTTGAGCAGTGTATAAAGTACTAAAACACCTGTGTGATAAAGCCAGAGAAAGGGGGGGATTTACTGTATGCATATACAGAGCAGAATGCAGAGCAGCAAAGGACAACACAAAAACATCTTTACTTCAAAATACAGAAACTCCCAGATCTGATATTTCAAGAAGGAAACAAGGAGTGAAGTTATTTCCAAAGGGTAGCAAACAGAATTAACTAGAATACACAGACACAGACACACACACACACCTATTCAGCTGGAGAGGCGATATTCCCCTGCACGGTCACATTTCTCATTTCATGCATCATGTCCCTCTTCCATGTCTTTTCTTTCAGTGTCAATCAATATGCATTATTCTGCATGCATTATAGCCACTGTTGCAAAATGATGCAAATTAAAAGGAATAAAAACAGCAGGACTTTAACAGGTGGGTACATAAAAGCTGGTAGTTTACCCAATATAAAGTAAATAACCAGAAAACCTATCAGATTTTTCATGATTTGAAATGGTCTAAATAACACCTTGATGAGAATGCCAGAAATTCAAAAACAATAATGGATGAAAACACAGCACAAAATATTCAGAAAAATCCCAATACAAGTCAAAAAAAAGACAAACAGAAAACATCTACATATGTAAAGTATACAATAAATGCTACTAGGAAAAGCAGAAACTATTCTGAGTGTAAATGTGCGGTGTAATAAATGGCACCATGCAGCAGGGGCACATCTTATGCATGCAGGTGCAGCAGTCTGTGCTGTGACATGTCCAGGCTTGTTCTTGAAGCCTGTGGTGTATCAGTGAGGTTTGATGAGACCAAAAAGAGTTAGTTATGGGTCATGTGTTTCTAAGTAGCTGAAGCAAACTCTTTCTATGGTTCACTGAACAACAGAAGTTCTTTTAAATTGCAACCACACCTGCGCCTACACAGGTGATGTGCCTGAAAGTTCCCACTGACCCACTTTGATCTGAGGAAGTGATAGAGGAGCATGTCAGAAAACAATGCAACTTGTTAGATAATATGTTTCAATATGTAAACAACTGGAACACACACTCTTTTGATAGTTATTAGGCACATCTAATTAAAGTCAATGTAGACTAAAGCAATAGCACTGTAATGAATCCTCACCTGTGTTAGCTTTTGGATACTAAACTGGCAACTGTATGCATACCATTTTTCCTGTGTAATAAATGGCAATTTAAAATATATAAATCCTGAGTAGCCACAATTGTGTAGCAATAGCTCCTCTCCTTTTAAGGCCACCCTCTCTTTAAGCCAGCTTTGTTCTGATTGGCTACCCATTGGAACCAGAAGGTCTGAACAGAAGGTGGGTGTGGCTAGTGTGCTCACAGTCAGTCTGAAGGTCTGAGCTTTTGGTTCAGAGGGATTACCTTCATCTACAGCTTAAAAAAGTAAGCCTACTTTAGGGTAGTGTAACTGTATGACTGAAACAATTTTATTGATAAGAACTGGGCATTTACAGAAAACTCAGAGACTACAAAGATTACAGTCATGGCATTAGAAACATTAAAAAGCATTGGAAGCTTTCCTCGTTAACACCTGATTTGATTAGTTTATATCCACAACCAGCATAAAAAGCTAATCTTTTCAGCGTCAAACACTGCAGTTCATTTTTTCCAGATACCCTTTGCTCGTTTCAAACCAAGCATCAATCTGCTAAACACTTTCCAAACCCGTCTCCAAGGTAACCTAGTTAACTAAGGATGGTCAGAGGGAGGTGCAGGAGGTTCATAAAGGCTGCTAGGAAAACAGTGGACAGCTGCTTGTGAACATAGGGCACAGCAAAAAGCATCCAACACTCTCACAACAACAAAAAACAGGCTGTGTGTGTGTGTGTGTGTGTGTGTGTGTGTGTGTGTGTGTGTGTGTAGTGACTGCAGATAAGAATGGTGTGTGATACATCGGTCTCCATTGTGACATATTTGTTTCCAATGACAAGATAACAAAAAGACAAATACAGGGAAAAGCCAGTGACAGGGATGAGTGTAAAACTGCATCCAGTGCTAGCTTTTCCTTTCAACTATAAAGCTGAATTACATAAATGTATTTATAGCAGAACCAAGCACGAAGGATCTAAGCACAAAAAGTGACTTATTATATAAATAAAATATATTTTTCCCCACATATCTATTTCCTTCTGCTTATCCTTTTCGGGGTAACAGGGAGCTGGAGCCTATCCCAACTGTCATACGGTGAGAGATATGGTACTCCCTGTCACAGGGCTAACACAGAGAGAGACAGACAACCATTCACACACACATTCACACCTATGGGCAATTTAGAATCACCAATTTACCTAATCCCACTAACTGGGGAGGAAAACAGAGTACCTGGAGAAAACCCACACAAGAAGAACAAGCAAACTCCACACAGAAAGGTCCAGACCAAGGTGGAATCGAACCCAGGACCTTCTTGCTGGGAGGCAACAGTGCTAACCATCGGAACATGAACTAGGGTTTGCGATATATATCGTCTACAATAATATCTTAATTGCTGTGTTAACGATGCGTGAGCTGAAATTATCGAGCATGCTACTGACTGGGGAAAAAAAACAACAATCAAAACGCCTCGACTTCACGCGTTCACTACTTCATGCTTTAGTATAGGCTGCTGCGTGTGCGCATTGAGCGTGCAGATACTGTGTGCTAGCATAGCTGCATAAACAACACACCTAAAGCTGCAAATGAGTGAACACACTGCTCCAAAGGAAGAAATTCATTACCAGCCTTGCAGTCTACCACCTTAGATTTAATTCCTAGGCGAGGATCATCTTCACTCACAGCAAGACGATCCCGGTCTGGTTATGTGTGGAGTTTGCATGTTCTCCCCGTGCTTGTGTGGCTTTCTTACGGGTACTCAGGTTTCCTCCCACAGTCCAAAGACATGCATGTTAGGTTGATTGCTCACTCTAAATTGCCCATAGGTGTGAATGTGAGCGTGATCGCCCGATGACCCCACCCCCAGCCCTGTGACCCCGACTAGCAGGATAAACCGGAAGATAACGGATGGATGGATATTATCCTTTAAGTCTTAAAAGTCTTATATTTTACTAGCTTGCACTTCTTAAGGTAGTAAAATATAAGACTTTTACAAACACATTTTTTAAATAATCCAAAATATAATTTATTATCGTTATCAACAAAATTACAGAAAATATCGAGATATCAATTTTTTGTCAATATCGTACAACCCTAGCATGAACACCCTCGCTCTCATTTCCTATCTATATTTCCACTGACACTGCCCACTAAAACTGATCAGTTAATGAGCTGTCCTATGTTTGGACTGGCTGCATAAATGTGACACTGAGATCAATTTTCTACTGTTCAATCTCAGTTCCAGCAGTTTCACCCTCCCCACATGAGCAACTTCTGAAATGCGTTTGATTTCTTTGTATCTGCCCAGTAACATAAACAGACTTAGAGTCACGACAACATCGCCTGCATTAACGACGAGTTTTTAGTTTTTTTGGGTTTCTTTCCCCCAGATTTCAGAACAGGGAGATGTAAACATCATATCCTCTGGTTACATAATTTTTAGGTTTTCACTAAGACTGAGCTCAGAAAACCTCCTCAGCTTAAAAATAACTACAGATGCTCTTTGTTGCTCTTCATACACTGAGATTTTCACCTTACAGGAATGAGTCTTTATGATTTCATATATGGCTGTTTGACAGAGGATTCCTGTACAGAGTTGTATCACTAACTGCCTCTCTTGGCTGCAGCCTGTATATGTATTTTGAACCCATTCAGTCCTCCTGGGAGTTTGCAGTCTGCCCGGCTACAGGAGGAAGTGCTTTGAGAACCTCTAGCCCAATCAGAGGCCTGGCTTCTGGTCAGCTGGCTGTGACTCAGCACTGTGGTCCAATCATGCAGCAGGGTTTGTGGTCAGGTGACAGATCAGACTGGCTCACACTGTTTTGAAGCAGATGAAAACAAAAGCTAATGAGGCTGTCAGTCGGCCTGCCAGCTGCCTCGCTGTGTGCGGGGCTGAAAGGAGCTACAGAGCTCCATTAAACAAAAACAGGGTTTATTATAACTGTGGCAACAAGTGTGTGTGTGTGTGTGTCTGTCTGTATGTATGGCTAAAGTGAAGAGAAAGATCCTGATCCAAACACTCTGAGCAAGTAAGGCAGGAACAAACTGTTTAATATGATGATGAAATTAAATTTAAAAATATGCATAACTTTGCAAATGCATTGACTTTTTTGCAGCTCGAGTCCAATGAGATGCTGATCTTGGTTGACTGAATGTTGCAGCATTTCCAGAACAGGTTTAAAACTGGTGGTACCACAGGGTCACACACTCGTCTATCCATAAAAGAAGAAAAGTTTCTAATTGTAGCTTCCTTAGCAGTCTGCTCTCCAAGGCTTCTTTTAAGCTTTAACCCAGGACAAACAGCCCCCTGCCAACCCAATAGCAGCTTTGTCCCCCCTCATCCAGATGGCCACCCATACAGTCACCATCCCCACCTCCCCAACACTACACACACATTCATAGTGTCCACCATGTCCACCCGTTTAAACCACAGAAGCTCAGACAGGCCAACAACTGTCATTAAGAGCCTTGACCAGACGTTGAGAGTTAGCTGGCGCGTGTGTTTCGAGGGGGAGGGGCTATGATAAGCCAACAGGAGGGCCACTGGGTTCTGCTTTATCTGGAGGGGCAGTTAGTTCCTTTTTTCTCCAGTCAAAACCTAGCCGAGGATGCATCTCAACCCTTTAAATTAAATTACTTCCTCTCCAAACAAGATTTCAGGAACATCTGTGAATTGAAGCTCATCATTTATTGTCAGAGCAAATTCCCAGGTTCATTAGTCTTTGCCAATTTTTTTGGCCATTGGTTACAGTGTGAATTTGACAGAGGGCCTAGTTTAGTGACGTTTTTGGACTACCAGTCAACAGTATTTTATGCTCTCTCTTGCCACAGGCACACCTTTCTTTGCATGCATGCTGTTCACAGACCTGTGTACAAGCTGTTTGCACAGAGGATGCATACTGTGTGAGAGAGGAAAATAAGACTTCTGTAGCATCCAGCTTTCTTTCTCAGTAGATAACAAGCTAATGTGGTTAATATAACCAAAGTTACAGCATAGCTGTTGTCTTGACTGTTTTTATGTTTATGGTAGCTTTGTCAGAAGACATTACAGTTATAAAAATCAGGATCCTGCATTTAAGAAAACAGAAAGATGAGTTCTTCCCTCATGAAATCAGTATATTATATATACATACATGTATACATGCATTAATAAAAGGACTAGAGGTCTATAGTCAACAAAGATGTGGAAAACCTGAGTAAATATCCAGCTCTTAATTTCTTAGGGCCTTTCACTTGTTGGCATAGCTTTAAAGCAAACAATATAAAGCAACACCTTATAATAATCAGTAAAGACAGTTTTATGAGGGTAACAGGTTGGGTAACAGGTTGAGAGGCTACACCAGGCAGGCATGGAACACACCAGGTTCAACATAACACAACACAAATCTAAAAGATGTCCCCATCTTGCAACCCCTCCACCACCTAGGGGGTGGCCACTTTGACTCTAAACAGAGGCTTTTAGTTGGTGTTATCAGGCAGAAACAGGTCACAGATAACAGAATGAAGGGGCCTTTGTACAAGATGCAAGCTAGTACTGTGTGGAAATCAATAAAGGTGGAGTCCAGGGAAGAAAGAGAGTGAGAGAAGGAATGAAAGGCATGAAACCCATCTTGAAACACTAGACTGACGTGACAGATCTTCCGACCTCTGAACTATGACTGTGTGCGTGTACTCACAACCATTTAGCTAAGCTCAAATCTGAAGGTGGGAGAAAACAGAAAAAGAAAAAAAATGCTTCTTTTGGTTTTCCCTCCAGATAAATGACACCTATTGTGATATTAGAGGAGTGTGAACTGCAGCAGCATGAAAATATTTCTGGGAAAGAGAAGGACAATGAGGGTGAATTGATGCAAACTTTAAATCGAGGCAATGGTGACTAGGTTGAAACAATCCCACATTTGGCCTGGATATCGGGCAGATCCTGACTCACAAAGCTTGATTGGATATTGGTGCCAAGTCCATTCTCTTCTATGTTTTCCTTTTTACTATGCCATGGGTCAACAACAGTATACAGGCACTTGCAGGAGAGCTAATGATGCATGAAAGAAGCTAACATCAGTTTGGAGGCATTTTACGTCAGCAAATTTGATACTTTTTGTGATATTTTTTCACTTCACGCAAACTCTAAAAGCTTCCACAACAACACTCTCTCTTGCTTGTTGTTCACTCTCACTCTTGTTATGTTCAGTTCGACGCTTGATGGGAATACAGTACTGTAACTCACTCACTGTAACATTATGAGTTTCTGTCAAGTCACTGTGGCTGACAGTCAAACTCAGCACATCTATAAACAACAGTATGCAGTAAAGACTCTCACACTAAGCTGAAATGCAAATAAACTGGATGAGTGAGGTAAATATGAACCAGTAATTTTATTCATCTTAGTTTCATTGTCATTTATTCTTTTATTAACAAATTTATACCAATTCAGTACAGTTTTACTCTTAGATGTATTTGTCACATTATATTTGACAAAATTATGAAAGCAATGTTTAAGCTGAAACCAGTGTTGCCTTACACATTTTCACAGTCTCTTCCCTTAGATGAAGGAATACGGTTTATCAATTTAACATGGGTATCGAATCACGCTCAGCATCAGCAGATACCTAAACCAAGTTATCAGTATTGGAACTTAACAGCCTGAATCAGTGCATCATCTGTGCATCCCTAATGGTGGCATTATCACACTGGCATCTACCAATGGGACTTTGAATTTTTTAGAGACATATAAATTCCCAACTACAGGAGAGTTCAACATCAATGTCATTTATTTAAATACCTCCACAAGTAAGAAGAAAAGGTAAGAATGTGTAAGAATCTATAACACAGAACGGATCTGCTGTTTAGTTTCGCTGAACGATCCATTTTCCTAAAAGTGAGCTTTTCCTGCAGCTTCTCCATCTGGCTTTTAGCTCTGGTCACATGGATGTTGAGTTTTCAGAGATTGAGGATCATTGGCAGTTATGGAACTATGACTGATATAACACACAGGAAACATTAAACAAGCTGAAGCTAAAGCAGGACTACTAAAAACATCTCATCACCTGCCAGTCATCACATTTGGATGTTGTATTTCATGAGTTGGACCATAGAAAAATGGATTCTTGTGTCTATCAGCACATCAGTTTGTCAGTGTGACTGCAGCAGAGGACAGAGGAACAAACACAAAGGGATATCTGCTCATAACAAGACCTAATCAATCTAATAAACTGCAAAACACCTTCCCTCAAAGTCTTACAACAGCCTCTTTACACTGAAAAACAACCCCACAACCCCAGCTTCCAAATTACATTTGGCCTTCTTATTGCTCTTATCCATAGACATGTACAATTACTCAACTCAACTCAACTCAGCTTTATTTATAAAGCACTTTAAAATCAAATGCAATTGGCCAAAGTGCTGTACACAGCTAAGAGCAAACAAAGCAAAAAACAGACATAAGACAATAAAACAATAAATAAATAAAACCACAGCTAAGAAAATAAACAAAGAATACCAACATCTCAAACTGAGTTAAAAGACAAAAAGAAGAAATGTGTTTTAAGAGAGGATTTAAAAGCAGAGAGTGAGTCAGCCTGCCTAATGTACAAGGGAAGATCATTCCGCAATTTTGGGGCAGCAACTGAAAAAGCGCAGTCACCTCTGAACTTCCTCTTTGTCTTTGGGACAGCTAGCAGTGCCAGATCAGCTGACCTGAGTGAACGTGAAGGAATGTACAGGTGGAGCAGATCAGATCAGATCAGCACTATCTGGAGCCGGGCAAGCAGTGTCTGGCTGAGCCCAACATAAAGTGCATTGCAGTAGTCTAGGTGAGTAGTGATAAAAGCATGGATTAAAATCTCAAAGTGATGCCGTGAAAGAAATGGTTTCACTTTGGCCAGTTGTCTTAGCTGGACTTGACTACTGACTAAATTTGTGCATCAAGTTTGAGTTCACTGTCCAGCTTTACACCTAAGTTTGTCGCTGTCTTAGTCAGATGTTGAGTTGAAGGACCCAGGTCATTTTAGAAGTATCACTGGGCCCAAGCAACAACACCTCTGCCTTTTTATCATTTAGGTGCAGAAAGTTAGTGGACAGCCATGCTTTGATCTCTCCAATGCACCCAAGGAGATGGTTAGCAGAATACGCATTTTGCTGCTTCAGAGGCACATAAATTTGACAGTCATCAGCATAAAGGTGGAATGTGATGTCATGTCTTCTGAGAATTGACCATAGGAAGTAGGTAGAGAGAGAAGAGGAGAGGACCAAGAATAGAGCCTTGGGGCACCCCACATGTAAGGGGTGCTGCACAAGATTCAGCAGCCCCAATACGAACACAAAAACTCCGACAGGTAGGATCTAAACCAGTCTAAAACCACATCCTTAATGCCCACCCACTTTTCGAGTCGAGACAGGAGGATCTGGTGGTCTACAGTATTGAAGGCCGCTGTTAGGTCCAACAGGACCAAAGCAACACAGTGACCAGCATCTGTGGCTACGAGAATGTCATTAAAAAACCGCAAAAGTGCAGACGCTTCATATGACCAATGATTTCCTTCAGAGATGACAGAGTGACAGGCTCGAACTGGTCAAAAACAGCCGGGCATGTGACAGGGATAGAGGGATCATAGGAGGGAGAACTAATGAGTGCCCTAATGCTAGCAACCTTATTGACAAATAACTTCATGAAGTTCTCACACAGTTCAAAGGAGCTCTCCAGGTGATCAGATTGAGGTCCACTCAGAACAGAGTTTACAACTTTAAAAAGAACACGAGGATTGTGACAGTTTGAGGCGATAATATCAGAAAAATACTTAGATTTAACAGCCTTCACAGTTTTCTGATACAACTGCCAACTATCCCGTAGTAACTGGAAGGACACCTGTAATTAGAACAACTGAGGCTCACAGTCTAACACTAACACCGCATAGAGAAACAACACAGTACAGGCCAAGAGAAGCACACACAAGAGATTAAGGTGGATGTTTTTTAAGGTTGGACCAACAAGTTGAGTCTGACTGAAAATAATGTAAACTAATGAACGAGTAATGTAGTTCAAACCTTCTGTGCACTGAGATGTAACAGAACACTGTAGGAATACTCATTAATAAACAAAGCAAAAGAAACTACAGGAGAGCAGAAGAGGAAGAAAAAGAGGAAGAAGATAAGGAAGGGGAAGGAAAAAAGTAAAGATTAAATCCCTTGTCAAGCAGGATGAGATATTTAAATGAAGCTCGAATATCAAAACAAGTTGACATTCTTGTTGGGCTCCCTTTTTTTAAATTAAAATTACACTTTGTTTTTTATAATATGCTAAATGGAATCCAACACAACCTGCTTATAGAATGCATGAAGATTGTCTCAGCTCTTCGGGATCCACATTGGATGTCGGTGAAAATAACAGTTGGCGATTTTGCCAAAACCTGACTTTCTAAGATATGTTATTACACGTCTACAAAATAAAAATGTGATCACAAGATGACTTTAAGCCATTTCATGCCAGATTTCAGTACATGGCAGCTATTGAAAGCCATGCACATGTGCTACAGACATTTTGGTCTGTACCAAATGTTGCCACAGTGCGCTAATTTATAATACAAAGGCTCATTTCTTTTCTTACTCATTTTAGGAAACGTACCATCAACACTTGACACAGCAGACAGAGAGAGTTAATGCTCTCGACTGAGCCATCTGTTTGCACTGTCTGCATGCCTGCATCCATCCACCCAACACCACAATAACACTGTAGCTGAGTGCATTATATAACAACCTTTACAGGAGCCAGCAGACACAAAACCAAAACAATAAAAGAGGGTAATTTGTTAATTAAGATGGGTTTTATAGACATGCATAAGTGGGACAAACACAGCTGATGCTACAGTCTGGATTTACATGTGAAATTTCAGGTATTTAGTTGGGCCTGAGAAACAAGTGGATAGTTTAAATATAGTTTAAACTCCTCATAGGCATTAAAACAGGAATCAAGACAAGAATTTGTGTGGGCAGGCCACCCACAGGTGTATTAATGTCAGCCTAATTGTATTTGGTGACTCACTTTAGCATTGTCTGAATCTATCTAAGAAAATGGCAACGATGGATTTACTAGTGGATGACCCTCATGCCCTTATTTTGAAAGCTCAGCTGCTGCTAACCAGCTCGCCTGTGCCTTTCCATCTGACTCACTGGCCAGGTCACTACTGTTGAGGTCCAGAGAGGATCTTATCCCATGACAGAAAATATGCTAACTCCACCATCTTGGACCAACTCAACACATACACGAGTATTTTTCAAAACTGGAAATTTACGCTTTCACTTTCCACATGAAAACTAAAGGGGATGTCAGAGCAACATGTGGCAATATAACCCTAAGCAAATAGAAATGTTGGCTATTCAAAAGACTACAAACAATAGCAGGGTGCACAGTCTGACATCAAAAAACAAAAAAAGAGAGAGAGAGAGCGATAAAGGCGCACACCTTTGATGCTGCAAGACAAAATCTGTTTTCTTTGTCCAAACGTAAACACACAAGCCGAGTTGGAAGGAGTTTTTTTAAAAGGTCTGCTTTCAGTGATCCAAAACATTTATGTGTGGATTAAAGTCCAAAACGCAGATACACAAAGCTAGCCCCACACCTGGAGAATGGGCGTGCTGTGGGCCCACAATGGGCCCCACTGTGGGGCTCTGGTTAATGTGGGAAGCCCACATTCAGCCCACATGATTAGCTGCCCCACAGTGTGGGGCCGAGATGTAGAGAGCCCTCAGTGGCCCCACGCAGGCCCCAAGGGGGCATGTTTGCTGGGTATTTGTCTCAACTTGGCAATTAAAATATTTGTAGAGAATGTTGTAAATGTTATTATTTAATAACTTCCTTGACAAAAGCGTTCTCACACGCACACACACACACACAAAGAAGGAACCACTGAATTTGTGGCATTTAGCTTGATAAGTGACTTAAAAAGCTCATCCATCATTAACATTGCTTCCTGCTACTTGCTGTCAATAAAGTAACTGATTTACTTGTATAATGGCATACAGAGAAAAGGTTCAGCAAGGCGAGTTTCTGGGAAAAGAAACTCACTTTGTAAAAAAAAACATTTACAGAAATATAAAATATGTAGTTACAGACACAAAGAAACTACTACACAATTACATCTCAAAAAATATAACTAAAAGCTGAACAGCAGCAAATTGTAGAAATCTTTTCTCTCTTTCTCCTGATCAGCCCTACTTAATTCCCTCCCTTTCCTCAGTGCCATCTCATGCTGAAGGATTACAGTCACCGTGGGGCCTTTCATAAACCCATCCCTCCTCATCTTCAGCCCACAGAGATGCACGGCCACGGGTAGAGGAGGAGCGGGGATGATCAGGACCTAGTGACCTTCTTCTGCTGCCCCACCTCCTCCTCTTGAATCCATCCCTTATTGCCAAGCTTTTTTCTGCTACCGCCTAATCCCATGATCTCTCTCCTCTCTTAGATGAAGTAAGGGCTTTAAATGGCGAGGTTCTTATCTTACTGTGTTCTTGCACCACCACGATCTTTGTCACAGCCTCTCACACAAGCTGTCTGCTGACTAAAGAAGCAAAAATCCAGGTATTAAAATTAAATGGAGTAAATGGTGGCAGTGCACTAAGATTGGGTTAGGAAGGAACACAGGGTGTTAAAGTTCAAGAACTCAAGGTAAGGTTTTCAGGTTTGGGGTGCACCGACATATCGACCAGGAAGGCGGGGGCGATTGGCTGATATCAGCAAATACGAGGAAATTTACTGATGGCACAACAATTTTGTGCAAGAGAAATGTTAAAAAAATGTGATGAAGAGCTGAAATTCATTTTATATTTTATACAATGAAGAATGAAGATCTCTTAATTGCTATATATAAATAAGACAATCAGAAAACAGTTCAGTTTCTGATTACTGCAGTGCTGATATAATACTAGTGCTTAAATAATCACTCATAATTATAATGATAATGATGGTAATGGTGACTGAATGGTGGTAAGAGATGCAGCTTCAATTTGAATACTGCAAACAGTATCTCATCCTTACATATATTTTTTTCACCATTTTATAGTTTTAATGAGCAGTGAAACTCTTTGCACAGAACATGCAAAAAAAAAAAAAGGATAAAAAAAAAAAAAAGCTACAAAAGCAGCAAGTTAAACTGCGATTACAGATGCAATCTCCAACAGAGTTAAAGGTGTCAATCTTGTTCTGGTGGCAATGGTGTAAAAATGACTGCAACAAATACCAGCAAATGTCATCCGTGTCAAAATGTCTTCAAAGACAAAAGAAAACACGAAATCTTTCTGCTGATGGATGAAAGAATCCTCAGAGATTCACCAGCAGTCACTGCATCAGTCCACATAGTGTGAGCATCAAAGAACATGACCCAGATACTGTCTGAGACACCGGGGCTTATTTTTAGCTTAACTTTAGCTAGCAGGCACGGTCGGCTACTGCTAACAGACTCATTAACAACAATAACAGTGTCACCTTTGTGTCAAATTAAAAAAATATATTGCTTCTAGTCAGGAAAGTCACCTAAGAGTTTTGGTGTGTTGGAGCAACTTTTGTGAGACCTCTACACTGAAAGATTCAGGAGAAGCTCAATTAGCACCGGTAACAAATTGCTTTGGTGCGACTTCTTCGTCAAATACGGTGACAAGAGTTGGGTTCCTGTTACCACTATCAGTGGCAGAGCTTCCGCTTCTTCTCTCTGGAAAGGTCACAGTAGATAACAGCAGCTCTGAATGTAAGGATAGTTCCCAGTAGGGACGTGGCAGCTTTGCTGCTCGTGGTGTTGTCGGTTGTGGCCGTGCTTCACTTCCTGTGCAGAGAAAGGTCGCAGCAGACAAGACTAACATTCCAGTTTGAATAGCCGGAAGGTCGGTGAGCCAGCTTTGCCTGAGCCGATTCCTTCTGACAGCTTTGTAGTTCCTCCACTTTGCAGAGCAGGGGCCCCAACTATAAATAGCTCCACGCGTATGAGTTAGAAAACAAGAGAAATATAAGAGGTCTGTAACAACATAGTTCTGGTGAGAGATTTTTTTAATTCAAGCAGCTGATACACAATTATTTCTGTGAATGTTCTCAGTCAGCACAGTGGTGTGGTGGTTAGCACTGCTGCTTCACATCAAGAAGGTCCTGGGTTCAAAACCACCATCTGGCCAGAACCTTTCTGTGTGTGCATGTTCTCCCCAGGTTTGGTTGCATTTTCTCTGGACACTCTGGTTTTCTCCCACAGTCTAAAGACATGCAATTATAGGGTTAGATTAATTGCTACTTCTAGATTGCCCATAGGTGTGAATGTTTGTTTGTCTCTCTACATTAGCCCCGGCTGACGACCTGTCTGGGGTGTACCCTGCCTCTCACCTGTGGGATAGACTCCAGACCCCCAGCAACGCCCCCACACACCCGAAAAGGATAAGTGGAAGAAGATGGATGGATGGATCTAAATATCTAGCCTTCTCTAAGGAAGTGGCTCTTGTCAAGATGGAAGATTGTACTGCTGAAAAGACACATCAGTGGAAAAGTTGCATAGTCTTGGATTAATCATCGATGTTTAGAGTTTACTAATTGATTAAGTGAATATCATTTATCAAGGAAAATTGTCAGTCCAGATCTTCAGTCTGTCAAATGTGTGGATTTACTGTTGGTCAAGTACTCAGTATACTCATTAATCACAGTCCTATTTTATACCACAGCTCGATACTAAAAGTCAAGTGACTGAAAAAGCCAGACCAACCACAGACAGAACACAGGAGCTAGGTATAGTGCTTTGAGTGAAGAAATGCATTATTTTGCAATTAATTACTGTAAAAATATTTAAAGAAAATCCAATTGTTCTGTAGCTGTGAACATTACTAAATGCAGTTGGGCAATATTTAGTACTCAAAAACAAGGCTGTGGACTGTTAACTGAAACAAAATGAGCCATCAGCAAGTGGGTTTTTCCAGCTCCAAATGTAGACTTGCAGTAGGTTAAAGGAAACCTGAAACAGAGCCTGAGTACTTAGACACGCATGTATCTGACAGATCAGCTATGTGTTCAGTGAAGCGCTGTGGTGCATCTCCTCTGAGGAACTTAATGGTGCTCTTCCCAGCAGACGACAGGCTGCTGATGGAGAGCCACACCCAGCTTCACTTTGTCTGCAAAGCGAAAAACATGCATCTTTCGAAAGTCAGGATGAAGGCATGCAGAAGAAGTGAAACTGCTTTGAGTGGCTGTTTATTATCTGTTCCATCTAGCAAGATTTTTTTTTTTTAATTTCCAGCACCTCAAATGTTTTAGACTTTAGTCAGGAACTTTTTGCAAGCATTATCTTAAACTCTAGATAGACTTATTATTCAAAAATTACTGAGGTTTCCTGACAGCAGCTGATAAAACTGCTGCGGCCTAACATTTAATCAAGCGTAAAGGTGTTATCACACTTATGCTTACTTTTTTCCACTGGCTCCCTGTGAAGTGAACAAACTTATAAACAAACAGCAGCACTCATACTGGTTCCTACTGGGGGACAAAATCAACGTGATACATTTGAATGTGTCTCATCTTCCCCCAGAATGTACCAAGGAGATGTAAGTTAAAATTGCAGAAGAAATGGGAAGACCTTGGTGTTGATGCTTCTATGTCTCAAACATAAACAGAACTACAGAGAGTCCTGTTTGCTGTATATAATATCTGAAACTGGAGTTTCCCTGGTATGCTATATGGGAAGGCTCCAGAGAAATCCTCACCTGCCACTGAAATGGCAGGTTAGAGACCGATGATTACAAAACACTGCACCAGAGTAAAGCAGTACATATTCCACCTCTGATAAGAGGGGAACAGCCTGCTGTGCAATCTGGCTTTCACTTTATTCACATCTCATTTTAATTATTCAGTTAAAGTTGAAGCCTTTTTTTAACTTAAAGTTTGAGACAGGAACATATTACCTTAGGTTTTTACTTATTTTCACAGGAAAATGCACAGCACTACAACCACCTGCCTAATATTGCGCAGGTCCTCTCCACGCCATCGAATCAGCTCTGACCCATGAAGGTGGTGGCGATTCATCCCGCGGTGTCTGACACCAGGCCCACGGGCACTAAATCCTTTGGGGTTGGGTTGCTGGGTGGAGCTTCCATAGATCAGGCCTGTGTAATCTTGCGGCCCATCACTCCTTTCAAATGAATATGAAGGGTTTGTAAAAGAGTTAGGCCTGAAGGAGTAGAAATACTAATTTTTCATGTAATAACTCTATAGTTCGAGGCTTTCTGCAATGGTGGAAATTATGTTATGTTAACTGATATTTTGTACTCCCTCTAGCCTGCTGATAATTAACTGAACCTGACCCACAGCATGACCTTCACTCCATTTTAAATCTCACATCACTGAAGAACGTATTAACTATCGTGCCATTTTCAAAAGCCTCTGATATACATCGTGTGGCTACATGACAGAACAACAGGAACAGGGCTGTGGTTTTCTAATCTACCCATCACAGCGCACCCATCAACTTCTCCTCACCACACTGATGACTTCCGCCGTTTCACTGCTTCCTCACAAATTTCCATTCCCTCTCTGCAAAGACGGGCAAGGTAACAAATCCGATCTTTGGGGATAAAACCAAAAAAGCTGATTTGTTTACTCACCTCTGACATTTTGTTACAACTTTACAGCAGCGTGTGTCAGTGAGACTGAAACAATCAGTAAAGGAAAGAAGCTCAGTGAGATTCAAAGCTCAGCAAGTCATAAATGGGTTTAACCATTTCCTCAGAGAGAGGGGGATTCCCAGCCCCACATGCTGAGCGCAGCTTCACCCCGGAGTTTTAAAAATTCCTCCAGCCCCTTTCTTCGGCTTTGATTGAATTTTTCCTTTACCTCCCACTGTTTAAATGGAAACAGAAACTCTGTTTATATTCATTTCTGTTTCTTTTCATGTTGTTTGCAGATGTTTCGGCTTTTAATCTGAAAGAAATCCAGTGAAATGTATGCATTAAGCTAAACTCAACCCCATTGTGTGGAGACCAGGTTGATGCCTGGGATGTTCAGACTAACATGTGCCTCATACAAACAACCTAAGTAATGCACTGAGGACCTCATCTTTTTTTTTTTTTCCAACAAGCAAATTAAAACACTTTGGTAAGTCAAGGGTGAAATCTTCTCTCTCTTGTGTATTTCCTCTTCTCTATCTCTCTCCACCCCTCTACTCCCTCTCCTGTTTTGATTTCTGTGTCCCAACAGCTGTTGTCAGTGCACAGCTGCAACACTCCTTGCTCAGTCATGCTCTGCAGCTATTCGCCAGCCTGGGAAGCCCGACCAATCACGAAGTGTGGAGGATGAAGTGCACATGTGCAGACCCAAACACACACATACACACACACAAACACACACACACACATGCACATGTTTTTGGGTCAGATGTTTGTGCGGCAGACAGTGCAGACAAGGAAAGGGGGAAAAAAAAAGAGGCTCAACTTCACTCAAACCCTACATGACACACATGATTATGATTCATTGAATCCTGAGGAACTAAACTCAAAATGTCAAGGTTAATTTGCGCTCCACTGCATCAGAGAATTTCCGCAACCACTTGTCCTCTTGCTCTAATGAAACGTTTTCAGCCAATCCCCCCCCTCCCCCGCCCCCAAAGACAAAAAAAATTCAAAGCAAATTAAGATCTGATTCAATCTTGTTTTTCTCCCAGTAAAGTTTCATTGCACATACAGAGCAGGCACTCACAGAGGCTCGCCTCAGGGCTGGCCTCGCTGTCCACGACTAGAAAATCTGATTGAAAGTGATGCTCATCTCGGCAGTGGAATCGCTCTGTGCTGCCGGCCACTTGTGTAATCCCCAGAGGCAAAGATACAGTAGAGCTTCACACTCATCCGTGGACACTGATGCCATAATGTAAATGTATTAAAGTACAGGAGGCCCTATCTGTGCTGAGAGAGCCAACAGCAGCAGTTTAGGTGTCAGTGAACTCCTGCAGAGACTTACACACATTTATTATGCCAAGTAACTGCAATGGTCATATAAGAGTCAACATGAACATCCTGCCAAATGATTTTATAGCAGCAGAACAGATGAGTAGCAAAAATTATCCTAAAAGGCTTTTCATCTGTTCTTTACTGTCTATTATTTACTTTATGGTGTGGTTAGCGCTGAGCCACATTTAATGTTAGTTTTCATATGTGTTTAATATATGGTTTTAATGAGGACTCCAAGAAGACCTGCTGGATTTTAGGGGCACAGCTCATGTGGATCTTAACAAATAAACACTGGACTACAGAGCGCTGGTCATTTTATAAACATCAGGTCATGATTGTTTGTTCGCATTAGACTGGATTAGAGCCTGACTAATTTATCAGCAGGACAATATTATTGGGTCATTTTAGCTACTTGCCAAGCTGTGTGGTACTGGCATTTATAACAGCTGAATTAAAATGTTAATAGTAATAATATATAAATATATCAGAATGCTGGATTTTTGTTTAATCACCAAATATCGGTATCGATCTACATGCAATCTTCTGGACTAGTGACTAACCGCAGTGTCCACATTAGCTGTCCCATATGGACTCTATTAAGGCTTTATGATGGCATACCATTGATACCATATGGAGCATGTATATATGTTAACCAGCTATTAATACACAACACAGCATCCATCCTTTTTTTTCTGCTTATCCACTTCAGGATCGTGGGAGAGCTTGGCGCCAAAGACGGTTTAAAAAAATGGACTCAGCTATGTGACGTCACCCACTGATTTCCGTTTTGAAGGCACGAGATGAGCATTTGAACCATCGCAAAAAAAAGTGGCAAAAAAAAAGAGAAAATGGATGTGACCAGAAAGGGCATGTCTGACTGTGAAACCGCACTCTCACTGACTAATGACTTGTAACTGACAGCTTGTTAGCCAATGAGCATGCGGTTTCATACCACACATTGACCAAGATTTCTAAAACAGACTTAAACAGACTTAATTTTTACTCAGCATGACTCAAAATGAATGACTGAGACCATAAATTCATCAGGAAAGCGTTTACAGAGGTCCAGTCAGAAAATAGTTTTCCGTCGACTTCTACAGAACAGGAAGTCTTTTTGGAACCACAGCTATCGCCATCTGGGGGCCTTCAGGTAGAATGCAAGTTGTGCCACAATTTACTGTCTATGGCTGGAGCCTATCCCAGCTTTCACAGGGTGAAAAAAACTTAGCATATCACTTGGTTTTTATAATTAGAATAAAATATTAATATACTCGCATATTTATGAAACATGTCATAACCTGCATAATAGCAGAACTAAACATATTATGAGGCTAATGCGACCCTTTTAAAGTCATCTATTAGAGCACTAAAACTTCACACGAAGTGAAAGCAAACCCTAAAAATGAACTTTTCCTAGATATTACCCATTGGATGCACAGGTGAGAAGATAGATCATTAGACATCAAGCAGTCTCCAGTACAAAATCTGTGTGATGTCCAGCTGCACAAATTTAAGAACAGTTCATGTAATAGATGGGTATATTCACGGCTAACAAGTGAAGCCATGTCTCCTGCACGCACATTCGCCTAAATCAGCAGTGAAACCACATGCTCCTCCTACTGCGTGCGACATGTGAGAAAGGCCGACTTCAGAAAACGTCTGATGAACATCTGATGTGAAAACGGCTCTGCAAAACCTAAAGTCAGTGTTTTAATTAATCCTATAAAACCTATTGGAAAGGGCGCGATAAATCAGCGCACATGTGCAACACAAACCTCAGTCAAGGTGTTTGTTGTTCACTGAAATTCACTTGGAGCTTTTCCAAAAACCATTTGGGCTGGGCCAGTGCCATTGCTAGAATGCAGCAAAGAAGGAGGAAAAGAAGCACATGGATCTATTACCCAGCTTCAGGAAAATAAGTGCGGATCGCAGATTGGAGTTACAGTTTGTGGTACACGGTGTCAAATGATACAAATGATTGCAGGTCATGGCCATGCAGGCATTACCTGCTTTCTGTTCCACATGACATTAATGTGAAATCTTTTTGAAACAAACCACAGCAACATTCAGACATGCGCAGGCTTTATAGTGCAAAGCAGAACAGCAGAATCTCTGGCAGATCCATCAGCTGTGACCCACTCCTCCTTTTTCCTCTGCTCTCATTTTCCCCCAAACAACAACAGGGTGATGTAGCTGCTCTGCTGCTCATCTATGCTGGGCCGTGGAGGTGGAAATCTGGGCCGCAGGCACACCAGGTCTCCATCAAATGCCTTTTCCGCTAAGTGTGGTGGGATGAGCAGGCCTATCCCCCATTAATGCAGCACAGAGCCACTCCAGTAAAAAGCCTGCTGGGCAACGGTGTGCACAAATGCGCAATGAAACACCGCCCACCCAATGGCGCACAAGTCGGTCAGCGTGGTGAAGCCTGTCATGCACGGATTGGGTTGGCCCCGTCAGCGCAAGGCAAGGCAACGCGTGCACCGTGCGGGGAATATTTTACTGGGGTGTGGATGAGAGGAGGAGGGAGCTCTTCGGGACCAAAATAGGCCTAACGATACCGGGATGATGTTAGCATCGCTAAATAAAATAAAATAAATGGCTGTAAAGCAGAGAGAGGTCAAAACGCTATCAGAGAGATAATCCAGTCCAGACCGCAGCGGTCCCAAGTGAAGGAGGGGAGGGGTAATGCTATAATAAACGTGTTCCTGAGCCCGTGAGAGACAGAAAGATACATAAATGCATGTTTGTGCTCCAGTTTCCGCCGCCAGTTTGTTCTCAGAAGGGGCTTAAACACACACACACACACACACACACATACACACACACACACACACACACACAGGGAGAGAGATGGAGGCTCAGACCAACCTTGTAGACTTGTCCATATGTACCATTTCCGACCACTTCCACCAGCTCGAAAATCCCAGCAGGATCCTGGATTTTAAGGAAAAAGACAAACGAGAGGAATGGGGATTAATTGATTCCCCTCAGCAATTACAAGCGGGTTCGTTTGATGTAGGAGCCGGGTGCGCCCGGTTCGCTGCTCATGCCAGCGGATATAGACAAAGAAAAGCTGCCGTAGGGGCTGTGTCAACTACAGCATTGCTTCACTGTGTGCTTATATTTTTTGTAAAAACGAAAAGGTAAAGAGGAGCGTGAAAATGCCATTGTGAAACACACTCACCCTCAGGGATGCCAGGTCTATATCCACCAGACTTTTAGCCGGAGAGTCGTTCGCCATTTTTATAAGAAAAAAGGTGATAAATTAGCGGAATAAAGGCGTGTTTTAGTCTCCTTCAGGCGGACGGCGCGTGTCTCATCCTCGTGTGGTTTTCTTTTTAATCCCGTCGGTACTATTTTCAACCCAAGGTGCGTTTTCCCCTCTTTGTACTCCCAGGCAGAAGCTCCGCCGCCGCTGCTACATACCGACCAAGTGCCGGACCGCTGCCTGCCTGCTGCGCTCTCTCTCTCTCCCTCTCTCATCTCTCCGCCCTCTCTCCCTTACAGTCTGTCCTTATGTCTCTCTGCCCCTCTCTCTCTCTCTCTCCTCATTCTCCGCCCCTTCTTTCTCCCAGACTCAAACAGGGGCAGCGCAAGATTTTCTGGGGCCTTGAAACAAATGTAACCCCCCCTCCAAACATTTCATGCTCATAAACAGCCAAGCAGGTGCATTCAAAAATTTGGAGCAGCAAACACAGCACAGCAGCTTTTAGGATTTATGCTCCTCTTGCCCACACCTTATTAAACATTAGTGCAGGGGTTAGGAGCTTTGTGGAGCATTCAGATTCCCGAGGGCCAGCCCACATCCCAGCTAGTGGAAGCTTTAAGACTCAAAAGCAGAGAACACAGTAAAAAGCAAGGCGGTAATAGGAACAGTGTAGGTAGGAATAGTTTATTGTCTATACTCAAGATTGCTAGAGTGAAGACAGAATGGATACTAACACGGCTGATGACCATTATTGGTATGCAGAAGTTGACTTGCGCCTCTTGCACGAAGTGCATCTACACAGGAAATACAGACATATCAAATATCACACAAACTGTGATTAGTCAGTTTAAGCAGCTATTGCATCATCCTGATTGTTTATATCACCTGGTGGCCACTTTGATGTCACATTAAGAAAGATGATTTCTAAATAAATGTATTATGGGCAGTGAAAGTTGAAGTAATGTATTAAATTGCAACTAGTGATTGATATACAGTATGTGGGAGCAGTAACTTTGTATACTGATGGATCGGCCGCGAATGCAGCTCTCTTTTGGTAACGCAATCCGCTGTTTCCCAACGAGATGTCAGTTTCCTCTGAGCTGGCACAAGATCAAGGAGGCTGTGAGGTGATTATTCAGGGGAAGGAAGTGTGTTATGTGTGGGGTTATAACTGTATCATTATTTGAGCAATAACTGAACTCAAACCATGTGAGACGTTTATAGGGAATCGACCAGGTAATTTGTTACACTGAACAAACTAAGTCCACCTTTATCAACGCCTGTAATAAGTTAAAGTATATTCATAGCTGCCAGTGGTCCCTCATACAATCCAGAATCTAACTGGTCTGAACCAATCTGAAAAGTAACGAGTAATTGGAGTCATCAGTATAAATGATGAATCTAGTTAGTAGTTACATGTAACGGATTTTAAATATGTAAATAAGCATCTATTAGGATGTCACGTTTGAATTTTGTAGTTTAGTGTATTTATATATATATATTTCTTTTTCTTCCAGCTTTCGTTTGTATCTCTTCCTCCATCTCTCAGCCAGGGATGCAGGGCAATTAGAGCATGTGAAATGGAAACAGTGATAAATATTTCAGTACTGCTGTCGCTGCCATGCAGACGGGCTGCATTATTTCCTGCTGCCATCCCTCTTAAAGTACCTGTCGGCAGCCATGTCTCCGTGGTTAGCTGCGTACTGATAACACATCACATCATGATGATATCAGCATCCTCTTTTACAAGTCATGTTGTATAATTTGTCCTCCAGCATCCCTGAAGACAAATGCTGGATGTTATGTGGATACTGATGTCTGAAGCAAAGGTCTGTTCACTCCAGACTGAAAGTGATTATTGCGACAACTAATATTGCCATGAAAACTGTAACAGAGAAAATATGTGGCAGCTCTCTGGTTGAAAATACCTTGTTGATGTCAAAGGTCAAATGAGAATGGTCAGACTGCATTGAGCTGATAGGAAAATAACAGTATCTGCAAGGTGTGCAGAAGAGCATCTCTGAATGCACAACACATCAAACCATGAAACAGATGAGCTGCAGCAGCAGAAGACCATACCAGTGGGAAACTCCTCTCAGCTAAGAACAGGAAACTGAGGCTACACCGAAATTGGACAACAGAAGATTGATAAAATGTTGCCTGGTCTGATGAGTCTCAATTTTTGCTGCGACATTCAGATGGTAGGGTCAAAATTTGTTGCAGACAACATGAAAGCATGGATTCATCCTGCCTTGTATCAACAGTACAAATCACTGGTAGTGTAATGGTGTCGAGGAGATTTTCTTGACACACTTTGGGCCCTTTAGCACCAAGTGAGCATCATTTAAATGCCAGAGCCTACCTGTACCATCTTCTGATAGTTGCTTCCAGCAGTACAAAGCCACGAAGCTCAAATCTTCCCAAACTGTTTTCATGAACACGACAGTAAGTTCACTGTACTCAAATGCTCTCTACAGTCACCTGATCTAATCCAGCAGAGCACCTCTGGGATGCGGTGGTGGGACAGGAGACTCACATTGTGGATGAGCAGCCAGTAAATCCGCAGCAACTGTGTGATGCTGTCATGTCAGCATAGAGCAAAATCTCTGAGGAATGTTTCCAGCAGCTTGTTGAGTCTATGCCTCAAAGAAATGAGGCCATTCTGAAGGCAAAGGAGGTCCAAACAGGCACTAGCAAGGTGCACCTAAAAAAAGTGACCAGTGAGTATATAGGACCTCTTGGCATGGAGGCTCCTTACTTGGTGATTCGTGGACTTTTCCAGCACCTTCTTAGGTAAATACCTTCACATGTAATTGAAATATCTTGATGGTCTCGTGGTCGAACTTTGTGAAACCTGAATTTGCCACAGACAATAAAGACACGTGGTGACCCTGTAATCTGTCCTCAAGCTCTGCCATCACGTGGAAATAATAAATTTGCTCCGTTTTCAAGTTTACCTTTTAATGCTTGCAAAATGACACTAATAGGTTAAAATGTAATGATGAAATATGGTAGCCACTGTGCCTGCTAAACACTGGCATGATAGGATACTGATAGCATGTAGTCCAAAGCACTATTGTGCCTAGATATAACCTTAATGAAACACCAACAGAGTCCCAGATTGAATTCTTTTTTTTTTTTTAATAGCAACGATCTATTTGCTTCTCTTCTCATTCACCATCAACAGGCTGCCCTGCAGGCACTTCAATATTTGTAAAGCAGGATTCTTCTCCTGCAGCTTCAGCATCTCTTTAATTTGTCCTCAGTCTGTTTTCTGCTGTATATTCACTGCTTTCCCCCCTTTTTCTACATCCATGCATGCCCCTTTGGTACAGTTTTACAGTTCCCTGGTAATGATGTTCCTCATCCAGATGTTAAAGCTTATTCCTTTGCCTCGCTCACTTTAATTTGGCAATCCACGTTCACCTAAAAATGAACATCTGTTGGCCCACATAGAACAAAACCACAGGACTTACACAGACAAACCTTCAGTATATGGTTATTGTCTTTAGGAAAAGGGGCACTTTAAATAGAAACCCCTGACTTTGATTGCAGCATCATAAGAAAATGAAGTTCACAGATTTTGTAACAGTTACATTTGAAAAAAAAAAAGGACAACATAGGAAGGGACATAATGCAGTAGCAAGGGCACTGAACAAAGAATGAAAACATCAGAGGGCAAAAATGGGGTCATATGACTTTATTGCAAAAACTGCTGTTTCACATCCTGTTTAGGATAAAAATAATTTTGCACTATGCCCTAAAACTTAGGCTCTTTGGTCTGCCCGCTTGAGTGAGTCTTTCCTTTGAAGGTGATGGAGGGGAATGACCCAGAGACATCAAAGTATCACCCACTGGGTGTGCCCTGCTTTCATGTGTTATGTATAGAAGGGATATTTTGGAAATTCCAGGCTGGACACACAAATTAGGCCTGCTTAGTTTATTCTAGACCTGGAAAATACACTCAGACTCTTGGTAAGCCTGCCCAGAGTGACTCAGGGAGTGCACTGTTCAATCCTCGGTTATTTGCAGGTATTTTCTTTTCTGTTTTAATTCGCAGGGTTTCATAATGCATGTTCATCTCAGCTGCTTCTTCACTGAGGAGCTCGTCAGATCGCATCAAAGATGTGTGGGTGTTTTTTTTTTTTTTTTAGTAAGCTCAAGGTAATTTTCCGTGTATCGAGTTACTCATCTGGATCATCTGATTCTTGTCTTGCTGCACAAAATAGTGATGAAATGAAAACAGTGCTGTGGAGGGGAAGTCTGAAGGAGAAGTTTCTAACAATGCCCGCGAGCGGGCGGAACCTGAAATTACAAACAAACAGTTTAATCCCTGTGACAAACGCACCCACTGCCACTCATCCACACCTTGGAGGTGGAGGAAGTAGCTTTTGTCACTAGGCATTCATATTTGTATTCCTAATGCCATCAGATGTTACTCACACACAGTGACTCAACAACTGCAGCTGTTAATCAGGTCATACAGGGAACAAGTAGCTGAATTAGAGAGAAAGCTGTGATGCAAATAATTTCTAAATATTGTGTGTGTGTGTGTGTGTGTGTCTGTGTGTGTGTGTGTGTAAAATCGAGTTTTTAAAACATCTGTTTTATCTCCTCAAAAATGAGGAACTGTTCAGAACATAAGGACAGTTGTGCAAATCCACATAACGCATAGGCCGCAATTTATAAAATAAATAACATACAAACACACAACTTGCTTGTTACACATTATGTATATAACAGTACATACACATACACACAAATTTGTGGAAAATGACTCAATTTGATCCTCTGCCTGTTTCCTCTTTCTGTTCTGATTCATCATATTTGTTCTGTGTGTGTGTGTTTGGTTAGGCTGTGTGTTTGGATGGGTCAAACACTGTGCAAACACTCTGTTTGTGTTTGATCTGCAACAGCTTCCTCCTTTACCCTCTACGCTGTTGAAGCTGTATGTGTGAGCTGCTGCTTGATGTGGTTTGCTGATGAAGATTTGCCATTTATTAGTAAAAGCAGGATAAAGATCTACTAGTTCTACTTCAGCCTCAGCCTCGATCCCCCCTGGAGCAGGACACGTACCTGCTGGCATTACCAGTACAGCTTCCCACCACTGAAGGTGCATTAGTGTATGAATGAAAAGGAGGGTGGAGCTCGGATACATGGATGAAACCAACAGAATTGGGCGGGAAGAAAAACACTGCTATGGTTGAACCTTTGTGCTCTTTGGACCTAGGAAACACGAGATAACAATAACAATTATCAAACAAAATAACAAAAATCAGTTTGCTAAATTATTTATTTATTTTTACATAAAGCAGTAGGCACACCCAATCTCCTCCTACTTACTTCACGTTTCCTTCAAAGGAATCATATGTGTTCATGAAATGGCATGCCACTCTCTTTGTGGTTCTTATGTGCACCTTTCTCCCTTTCTCCTGAACTGAACAGTCAGTGCTGGGAAATCCAATTTTCCTAACATTCACTAAAATCTGCCATTGCATACCAATGTTTGTGTGCATAATACAGGTATTTGTGTGGTTGTAGACGATGCCATTTAATGTTGACAAGCTCCCCTTTACGTAACATCAAAGACTTGTCAGAACATGATGGATGTTCTACATGAATGTGATGCTGGTGTTACTATGTTCACTGTCTCCTCTCAGCTGGAGGCCTGTATGAACTCGATGCCCCCATGAGTCAGCTCACCTGCTATCTTCCAGCAAACACTGCCCCCCTGTGGTGCACAGATGCAACAGCCAAGCAGGGAAAAATGATGAATTAAAACAAACAAAAAAAGAACATCCACAGTTCATTTCGCCCAGTAACAGTCACACTGTACAGACTATATAAAAAAACCAGAGCAGAGCCTAAGAGGAGAACAAAACAGGAAGATTCTTGTTGTTTGGACTACGCTGGCTGAGTGAACCAAATCTGCAGTCTCATTGAGGGAGGAGGATGTCAGCACCACATCAGTTCAGCATTTTCCTTCTCTCCTTGGTAGTAAAGGAGTGATCCATATCAAGCCCGAAGAGCTCACTGGATTTCTTAGCCCTCATTCCCTGTTGAGACTAGAAAGAGGGGTTCTCAGGAACCTAATGGATAAAGTACACTCATAATAGAAAGAAAGTCTAAGGCTTTAAATATCAGGACATAATAAAAAATAATCCTGTCCTTAACAGGTCTTAAAATTAGGTAAACCTCAGTCGAACAAGAGCATATGACACGTTACACCATGTCATAACAGAAACTGAGCCAAAATGTAGAAGGAGAGTATGAAAAATAAGCACACCCCAGGTGATATTAGCTTGTAGAAGCGCCTTTAGCAGCAATAACTTGAAATAACTGTTTTCTGTATGACTTTAGCAGTCTGTCACATCATTGTGGAGGAATTTTGGCCCACTCTTCTTTACAATGTTGCCTCAGTTTATCGAGGTTTGCAGGGATTTGTTTATGCACAGCTCTCTGAAGGTCCCGCCACAGCATTTCAATCAGGCCAAGTTCTGGGTTTTGGGCCATTGCAGCACATTGATTCTTTTCTTTTTCTGCCATTCTGCTGCAGATTTGCTGCTGTGCTTGGGATCATTGTCCTGCTGCATGAGCAAGTTTTGGTTAAGCTTTTAGCTGCTTAAGCTCTGTTTACTTTGGCATACAGAGGAGTCCTTGGTCAACTCAATGCCCAGGTCCTGTGGCTGCAAAACAAGCCCAAATCATCACTCCTCCACCACCGTGCTGACAGTTGGTATGCTGTGTTTGTTTTTTACCAAACATGGTGCTGTGCTTTGTGGCCAAACATCTCCACTTTGGTCTCATCCGCCCAAAGGACATTGTTCCAGAAGTCTTGTGGTCTGTTCAGATGCAAGTTTGCAAACCTAAGCCGTGCTGTCATGTTTTTAGAGATAAGAGCCTTTCTGTTGGCACCCCTTCCAAACAAACGTACTTTTTCGGTCTTCTTCTAATTTTACTCTCATGAACTTTAACATCTACCATACTGACTGAGGCCTGTAGTCTCAGATGTAGCTCTTGGGTTTCTAAAAGTTTCTGAGTGTTTGCCAGTCTGACCTTCAGGAGTTTTTGCTGGGATGTCGACTCCTGGAAAGACTGCCAAACACCTTGAACATTTTACATGATTCTTTCATGAATAATCTTTCTTCATGAATGGTGGCCTTCAAATTATTCTGTAATGGCCGTGTAACCCTTCCCTGACTGATGTGAACTGAACTATTGCTGCTCTCCCAAAATAATTGCTAATGACTTTCTACCATGATATTATTCCTATGAAGCAGTATGGGTGTACTTACTGTGTTTATCTCCGAGCTCCTGCATTTTTGACAATTTTATATAATGACAGTGTAATATGTCATGTGTTATTGTTCAGCTCAGGTTTTATTTACCACATGATTTTTATATCTAGAATAGTAGAATACAGCATCATAGTTGGATGAAGACACCTTCATCAACAGGCTTATCTGCCTTACCTTTACAAAACAATAAGCTGAAACAAACAGCTACAAAACAGGTGGACACGAATGAATGTGCTTTCCTTTATTTGCAATAAAAAACAGGTATAAGAGCTCCCTTTACAAATACGCCAGGGAAATGCAGCACATTGTGAACACTGCTCCTATGCAGAGAGCAAGTGACTGCAGTGGAGTCGAACATTTGAAAAGGAAACAGGAGCAAGGAGAGAAAATGCATTTATATGCACACTGACAATGCAATTATAACCATAGCCTAATCTGCTTAAAAGGTATGCATGAAGAGATACAGGACGCTCTTTATCATTAAAAACTATTTTGAATTCCACTCTATGGATAAATATACAGAATCTCCTTTCAGACATTTGAGTGGAATTTTTTTCCTTCTTTACATTCAGTTTCTCACCAAGAAAATCCTTCAGTGCAAAACTATTCTGAATATTTTAAAACCTCCACTGCTCTTTTTTTTGGCATGCCTAACATGTTATTGCCAACTGATCATTGAGAGCATGAAATTGTGGGTAGAAACCTGTATTAGCTCAGCAGATTCAAAGAAATCTAAAGCCAACTCACTGAAGAAAAAAAAGAAAAAGAAAAAAAAAAAAAAAAAAGGTCCACAGCACTACTTCAAATTCCATAAAACACCTTTAATCTAAACCTTATGCAAATTTGGCTTACAGGATCATCACTGTGCACTGATTTTAAAATTTTCAAATCAACAGCTGGTGACGCCAACAGGCCCAGATTTGTAGCTGAAAAAAAAAATCCCAATAAAAACCACAATAAAATACAGTGGGGTGGGGTTGCCAGGCATCAAAGGTACACAAAAGTGCTTGGGTGACAAAAATGTAATATAAACACATTTTTAGATTTCAGGTGCATTGCAGTGTGCATGTAAATGTACAGAGAGAGAGCGGTTTAAACGTTCCTTAAATAAAACATTAAAAAGGCCTCAGAGTTACATTGATACACATAAAAATCACCCAAATTAAGATTTTAACATATACATACACCTAAGGGCTTATCCAAGAGAGAAAACAAAAATACACAATCAGACCCTAAAACTACATCTGTATTTGAAGTCCCAAAGATATGCTACATTTAGGACATTTGCAAAAAACCCAGACCTGCAATATTGGGCTGCATTCTAATCTGCTCTTTCCTAAACACAAAGATGACTTGAGCGATAGCAGTTGAGTGTTGGAGGCTGAATCTCTTTTCAGAGCCAGTGGAGCAGATGTACAGTTGCACTTGTTCTTACACACTGTAGTCTGTGTTTTTCTTTTTTTTAGTGTTAGCATGAGCGAAATCACAATCAACACAATGGCCATCACGGCATTCATTCCGTCCTTTCACACAATTGGAGGTACTGATGCACAAGAGTTTCGGCTCAGGATGATTTAAAGCGGGGCGTCAGCTGCTTTTGCACTTACAGGACGTTCTTTTTTTTAAAACCAAGTGGGCCGGGGGACTGACAAAACCATGACTAGTTGTGCATCCTGCACTGTCACTTCAGCTCCAAAGTAAACGGCCAACTTGTAAATGCAGCCTATTTTCAATCTGATTTTATTCTGAAAGCTCCGAAAGGAATTGGTTTTTAAATGTGTCTGTCCTGCTTTTGACGCTTTTGAAGCTGTTCCTCGGCCACCACGATGCCTTCTTTAGAAAATAAACTACACCTCTCATGATAAATACTGCTTTCTGTGAGAATTGTCCGAATTATGTCATAAACAAGCTTGACAAAAATCTGTAAAATTCCTTTGAAAAAGATACTGTGTCCATCACCACCTGATTCTGTATGTGCAGCCTTGAGGGAGGGAAAAAGAAAAATATCTACAAACTACAGCCTGGCCAGTACATTCACATGTGCTGCCATCATGCAGTATTTTTTTTTTTCTTCATATAGCATGGGGAAAGCTTTTGTTTTGGTTCTGTACAAACTGTCCCAGTTGTGAATCCTGAAGGCTGCACAAATCTGTTCCCATTCGGTTAAACACAAAATTCCTCTTGAATCTGCTGCTTTTGTGGTAACAGGTAAAGAGAGTTGGGCGACTCAGCCCATCATGACGCTAATGATAGCGGCTCTGCTCAGCCTGACTGATTTATCCTTCAACAAAACAAAGAAAGCGATGTCACCGTTTTAGACATGTATTGTGGCTGAGTTCATTCATGAATGGTGGCGAAATTCTGGATGAAGAAAGAGAAGGAATGCCCTCGTGCCAGTGCTGTGATCCACCTGATACTCCCAGCAGAACTGACATGGGTGCTCAAAAAGGCTACATGACACAGAGAGCAGCATCTGAGAGTAAACTGATGCAGGAGTAGGTGAGGAAACGAAACACATGTACAAAGTGGTGAATGAATCAATCAGGGAGCGACCCAACGAACAAACGAATGACTGAACACGTTTCTGAACTGCATAGATGCCAGAGCGGTTCTTCCAAGCAGCTCCTCTATCACCGTGGCCTCTTGCGAGTGACAAAAATGAGGACCCTTCGGATGGCAATGAGGCGATCCTTGAGGGAGGTCATGGCCAGGATTGTGAGCTGTGCACGATTTTCCAAGGGAAGGACAGCGAGCAGCCACCAGGACCAGGCTGGACCACTGGGACTGGCCTGCAGGGCAAAAAGGATTTGTTCAATTTAAGAACATTTTACACTTATGTCTTTGCATTATAAAACCTTCAGTGCTGAGACGACTTTGGAAAGGCTGTGTCTTCTGAAGAAATCGTTTTATGTGACTACAGAGGACACGACTCCCTGTTCTGTTTTAAAATGCACAGCTTTTTATATTTTGCTATCTGGCAGCCAAGCCTGGTACTTCTGTAGGATGTTAAAAAATACTGCTCATTGGTAATGCTTATTTTTCACACATTTATACAGATGGAATACTTCTCCAGCTGAACTGCATATGAATCATGTTGTTGCTTTTTTTCTCCTGCCACCTTAAGGCATGTACATCAAACTGTGCATTTATTTTTATAATGAAAATCTGTGAATCTATGCTACACTTGTGCTTTCAGACCTGTGGGTCCGGGTCTTTGCTGGGAAGATGCCCAAAGTGGCTGAGTATCTGACTCTTCATGTTGTCCTTCAGAGATGTGAACCAGCTGTTGGCCTGATCATACACCGAGTCATGCAGCTTCAGAAGCTCTGCCAGCTCTTGCCCCTCCACCTGAGACAGAGATATTTTATATTTGTTTTAGAAACGGAAAAACAAACAAAAAAAATCGACTAGAGGAAAGATGTTTTTTCTTATAGAAGGACTAGAATTCCCGGCGGCACACCAGCAGACGCTTGGGGTTGTTTTTCTTTGTACTGCTCAACAATGACAGGCAAAAACCCTGAGCTCCTCCTCATTGCGTCACATTTGTCTGGCAGTAGCATGATGTAAAGTATGTGAAATGACATCTACTGACAGAACACTGACACATTGCTCCTCACAGCTCACCTTCTTGTCTTCCAGGTACTCAATCTTAGCAGTGTTGTAACCATCTCTCTGACCGTGGCTGAGGGCCTTGAACCGTGACACACCAATGGTGTCAACAACCGAACGGCCGTCAGGAAAGAACTTCACATCTCGTACCTGAAACGCAGTATCTCACATCAATACTGACAGGATCTCTATTTGACTGCTATGGAGCTAGACAATAAAATATGTGAAGGAAGAAAAGTGCACACACCTGCAGCATGCAGCCATAGTCCGCGAAGCCTTTGAGCTCATCAGCTATGCACATGCCAAACTGCTTGGTACCAGTCTCCATTGAGCGGCGAATCATGAGGCGGTAGCGTGGCTCAAATACGTGCAGAGGGCAGGGGATGGTGGGGAAGGCCATAGTGCACACAAAGATGGGCACTTCCTGGTTCAAGCTGCAAGAGGCACAGTGAATAAATTGTCACTAGTGGGTTTTGGTTTGTCTGAAATTGATAACTGACCGAGTGTGTGTGTGTAAAACTTACTTGGATAGCTCCTTCATCTCCTCTTCATGGATTTTCTTCCTCTCTGCCAGCTCATCTCCTAGGTAACGCTGCAGGACTTCCTCCATCAGCAGGGTCTTGTTGTAACCCCTGCTAGCTAGATACTGAAATAACAACACACCAACCATATTTGCTTTGCTACTGATTGCACACTAGCAATACAAATAAAAATAATTTTTACTGTCATTTTATTATTAAAGACTTTATCTATTTATTCTTTAGCTGCATCAGTAAAACCCACATTTTATGACCAATTAACAGTTTAAAAACACATTATGTTACATTTCCAGCACAGATTACATTAAACATTCTGAATAATGAAAAAACACACGAGTCACACTAACAGTACTACTCCTTTATTGAGCAATTAAATTTGTCCTGAAACGATGTATTTATGTGTGTTTGTGTGTGTACCTCAGATAGATTCTCCTTGCACAGAGGACAGTTGGGGTTGTGGTCCAGACAGCGTTCCAGACATTTGAGGCAGAAGGTGTGTCCACAGGGAGTGGCCACAGGCTCATAAAACAATCTGGAGGACAAATGACCAAAAGCACCCAGCAGAACATGACAAACATGACAAACTTACACACACCAATTGACACCACAGTGCTGTGCTGATCTACACGTTGATAATGCAGTTGTTGAGATTTAACAGGTCTTAAGCTTAACTGAAAATGCAGATTTTTTTTGGGGGGGGGGGGGTTGGCGTCTGCTGTAACTGGACTGTGTGAGCTCACCTCATGCAGAGTGAACACTCCAGGTCTCCACTGTCCAACAGCTCAGCAGGAACTGATCTTCCTCCACAAACAGCAGTCGTCTGACGGGTGTCCGCCTCATCTGGACAATAAATCAGCAGCAGAAGTTTGAGCAAGCCACGATTCTACTTTAGCTCAAAAGCACATTAAATATATTGAATCTCTTTATGTAAAAAATAAAAATAAATATTTTTAATCGCTGATAAAAGTAGGCTTGAGGGTTTTTTTTGTTTTTTTTACAGTGGAATAAAACAATTTATTGCAATATGTAATTCATATCATATCACTTACTTAAAAGGGAAAATATTAGGCAAAATAAACCTTTTCACTGTTTTCAATCATAAGTCAAAGACTAAGCCTTGTTTCTCTATAAATGAGAAAACGTGTCTCTAAATGAGCCGTTCAAATTGAATGCCTCATCTACGGGATAAGAACAGCCCCTGGCTGGTAAACAGAACAGCTGCCGTCCACCATTATCCTTTAGAGCAGCTTCTGCTAACACCAACACTAAAATATCTTAAGGGGAGAAAAAAAAAATCTCGCTCTGTTGATAGCAAGAGCAAACACAATGTTCATGCACTCCTGCTATATGAGGAAGTGAGATAGAGAGACACTTATTCTGATGTTTATCTCCTCATGGCAGTATCCAAATCATTAGTGTTAGCACACTGCATGTCTAATGTGTCTTAAATGGTATGCTCAGAGGTGAGTGCTATGCTGAAACTGTAATTCTCAAGGACAATCACACACTTTTGAGAATGAACTGAAATGTGTAAAATGCTGTGCAGAAAAGAAATGTGCAGCAGAAAATAGAGTCAGGATTATACCCCCCCACACCCCAAAAAATCCCTCTGAGAACTGTCCTAGTTGCAGTGTTGTATAAGGATTATGTAAGCCTCTAACTTAATCATAAATACCATAAAGTATTGTTAAGTTGTCCTATAGATTCAATATATGTTGCAAGGTGTGTGGGGGGTTTCACTAAAAAGGAGAGGCTTCAATGAAGTAAATATTCTGGTCCATTACCTAATGAAACTCGTGTTAGTTACGTAGGCATTGAACATTTGTTTTTTTTATTTTCTTGACACAGATCTTGTTTTAAATAGTAACTCTACATGCTAATGCCAGTCAGAAAATTATGCTGACTGTGACTCATTTTCCTTTCATAACGCAGCCAAGATTTGGGTACAATTACGCCTTCATATTTTTCTGTTATATTTGAAATAGAAACCTGCTCTTCACTATGAATGTGACAAATAACGATTTCTCAGTGCACAATTTCAATTTAACACCTCTGCACCGCTCAGAATAGAAGGAGGGGAAACAACCAGTTTGCCAATATTTAGGAAGCTAGACATTAAATTAGACATTTGGTTCTAAATTTGGATTACCTCAATTATTGGAGAGTAGAGTGAGAAGCCTATAAACCCAAATAAAGGACTGCTTAAACACCTTTAGGATCTTTCCAAGAAACCAGAGACCTTCCCTAGAACTCCATCTGTGCTACTCGTACCTTTATGCCTGCAATACGTGGCGATATGTGGTGCAGTTTTCAGAGAAGACGGGACATTCAGGGATTTTAAACTAATAAGGGACTGGGTGTTACTGTGTTTTCATGTCATATGTTGGGTTCACTGTTCACTTTTCCTTTTCTGTTCTTACATATATTATACTGTGTTATATTGGCAGATTCCCAAGATTTGAGGATTGTTGTTTAAAAGGATATAATACATGACTTAAATCATTTTACAATAATGATGACAATAAGGATTCTGAGCCAGTAGATTCAGTAGTGGCCAAACATTTATGGTACTGAGCATTAACTTTTGGTTTATTTTCAGTTTCATACCAGATCTGAGAATTTTAGAGGGAGGGCAGAATGCAGCTGAAGGTTCATCACTCTTGTGTTTCCTTTTAAGGCCACCAGAGGGGGCTGGCAGTGCAGCCAAAACGTCAGCCAGGCTCTTGGTGCTGCCCTCCCCTGCAGAAGGGTCCGATTTCCCAAGAGACAGAACACAGAGCTTGGTGGATGAGTCGTCCGCTGGAGGACCTTTAGTAACAGTGAACTCCGAGTCCTGGAAACAAAAACAGAGAGAGAAATATGTGAGCATATCAGGTAGGGAGGATAGAATTTTCGTAGCATGTATACATATTGGAACTGCATGCTACCACAGCAGCTGTTACAGTAGTTTCCAGGCTGGTTGCATCTTGTTGTTAAGACCACTTGTATATCCACGTATAAAGATACCATCACTCACCTTTGTAATAGCTACTTTTGGCTGCTCCCTTATTCACAGGGGCTAGCTGCATATTTAAATTGGCAGATTTTTTACACTAGATGCCCTTCCTGATGCAACCCTGGTTCAATTTCATCCACTACACTATGGACCCACCACTCATCTTCATGAATATCCTTTGTCCTTTAATTACTGAAGGACTTGTTAGGATGCCAAAAAAACCAAAACAACAACCAAAAACAAATTTTAAATAAATTCATAATGCTGATGTCTGTATTGACCTCAGTAGATGGATGCTGAATGCAGTTACCTGTGAGGAGGAGCCTGGTTTCTGTGGGAGTGGCCTCAGGGAACTGAGCAAGGCAGGAGGTTTGATGAGACGTGTAGCCAGCCCTCCCTGCAGAGGGTGCAGCGGCGCCGGAAGATCCTCATTCTCAAAAACGGAGGAGAACAGCTCGCTCAAGACCTTCAAGGCCAAACAAAACAGGGCACCAATTAATGATCACAAAGAAGCAAAACTGGGAAATTGTGCAAATAGTTACCAAAAACATGATCAAAGACAGCTGGATACTAAGTTGCATTCTGATTAATGTGACTGCCTTATGACATAACACGCATGCAACCTCAAAATCTGAATGCCCCAGAAGAATTTAAACACCTGGAAGCCCCGATAACATGGGACAACTAAAAAAAACAGAATACCTTAACTTTGTACTTCCAGACAGCACTCAAACTTAATTTATTTTCAACTAACAATCCCTGTTATGTCACACTTTTATCTGCCATTGATTTATTTTCACATTTCCTTTTAAGAGTAGAGCCATATAACAAGAGAGAAACCTTATTTATCTGAAAAATTAAGGATCAACTAAAAAAAATTACACTTTCACATAGTTATGTGGGCAGCACAGTGGAGAAGTGGTTAGCACTGTTGCCTCACAGTATAATCTCCCTGTGCCTGTGTGAGTTTTCTCCAGGCTCCCCAGTTTCCTCCCACAGTCCAAAGATATGCAAGTCCATTTAACCGCTTATCTGACCATAGCAGGATAAGCGGTTGAGAGAATGAATTCATGAACAGATGTTTTCCTGCTTATTATGACATGTTTTCTGTTGGCATCAAATTACACATTTTATGCCAACTAACAGTTCCCTCTTACCTTCTGAGCCTCCAGTTTCACTTTGGTCCAGTCGGGCTTTAGTGCCACACACAGGAAATACTCCTGCAAGGCTTCATCGTTCCGGCCTGTTTTACTCAGTGCTGTAGCTTTCAGATAGTGAGCCTAAAAAGATGAAAAAAATCACCAAAAAGTTGTATATGATTAAAGCAATTTTTTTTCTATATGCAAAAACAAACAATGAGGCCAGCAGCTCTTAGTGATAGGGGAGTATCTGAATTACAGTTTTTATTAATACCAAGTTTAAACCAGATGTCCCTCCTTTATGACATATTTGAAATTTGCAGTTAAGAGGAAATTAGTTATCCAGTTACACAACTAATACTCATGCCTGCACTCACTACCTGAGGAACATTTTTTCCTGCTTCTGACTTGCAGAGTCTAAAAATTTCACCACACAGTCATGCGTGTTGAGTGGTTAGACACTGATCCAAGCTATCAGATATGACCTGATGGCTGCTATAGCGGAGAGCCTGCATCTCTGTCACACAAGGTCAAAAACATCATAGTATCATAATTAGTTGTGGCATCTATTCACTGTCAAACATAATGGCAGGTAATACAGGAAGTAGAATATTTATTCAAGGTTTATTTTTATACAAATAAATTACATGAACCATGCCACCACAGTATTTATAGCCTAAGCTAGTTTCCAATGTCTGTTCCTAGCTGGGCTTTTAAAAACACAGACAGATCAATAATACACAATTCAATGCAATTTTATTTATATCGCGCCAAATCACAACTGGTGCCTCAAGGCGCTTTATATTGTAAGGTAAAGACCCTACAATAATACAGAGAAAAGCCCAATAATCACCTGCTATATAATAAATACACATATTCAAAAACAAAACTCAAACACAACAAAGTACAGACAGACAACACAGCATGGGTCACAGACTGCAGTATAATAAAGTACCATCAGTATTATTAACGTATCATTCATGCCTAATTAACTCTTTAAAAACTGTTTTCAGTTTATATAACGATCCCAATCAGGGTCCAGTTTGAGTTCTGTAAGCAAGTAGTTCCACACTGTCAATGACACAAACAGTAAATGCCATTTATCTCAAATGAGCATTTCTGTACCAGCGCCCTGCAGTTTCTAACAGATGCTCTGCGCGTACTGAACCCAAACCTTTAACCGGAACCACAAAGTCACTGAGCACCTGGGGAGTCCCATTATATAAGCATTTGTATATTCATTTTAGATTATATGTAATGATACTATCAACACTGAATATATTTAATGTCTTAAACATTGCAACAAACACTGCAATGCTGCGACTGGCTTCTTATGCTGAATTTTATTTGCCTGACTGTTGGGTATGCTGCTTGTGACCAAGAGGTTACATAATGACTTAAATGAGGGGAAAAAATAGCAATTTTATTATTATTATTATAGTAATAACAATAGTAAAGTATAAAATAAGCAAATATATGCAAGTTTGCTTTTGCAACCTTGGTCACCTTTGAGCTGCTTTAAAGTTACTGGCTCTCAGTGAGAACTACTGAATACTGCAGCACACGACCCAATATGTGATAGGACCGTAGCCCGCCCTGTCGGCTGAAGCTGTGGTGATGTTGTCGGGTCCATCTCTATCTGACAGAATCCTCAAAGCTGGGACTGTCACTGTGGGAAGTTGCACCATCCAAGGCACATCACACAAACCCTGTGAGTGAAACTAAAATCATGCTACAACATGGACACATTCTAAATGGCGGTTTGCAACATTAGGAAGCCTGGGTGTAGATAGTGTGGTCTGTGAAACAGCTAAAGCAAAAATTAAAGTGGCACTGAACCACTGTGTGTCGAGTTCTTGTATTACAGGGCTTAGTTTCTGTTTGTAGCAGCTAATGTAGTCACCATGATCAGCGAGTCACTGTGGTGAAAGCCAACAAGCTCTCCAACCTGGCTATATGGTGAATGGTAGGCAGGAAGGAAATCAACTTTCTGATGGTCACAAATAAGAACCCTCATTTATACAGTCAGAATTATTGATTTCACTGTGGCTACATGCCATGTTTATCTTTTGCCTCTCTCACTCAGATACATTTAATTCTGTCCCATAAATCACTTCAAAATTTTCCCATTTCAAATTTTGCATCTTACCTTTGTCCAGAGGGTTTTTAGTCTGCAGAGGCTGCTGGCATCCTGCACTGCCTGGCTGAAATTCTGCATCTCTAGGTACAACTCAGCCCGTTGATGCAACAGTCTGCCTGAAGAGGGCACTGTATACACAGGGATAGACACATCCGCTCAGTGGACAGACCTCCAGCCAAATACAGGTTTTTCTAGGTCTAGCAGAAGTAGGGCAATAATGCAACATGTGGCATGACACACGAGGTTCACACATTAAAACACCATGTAACTGATGTAGCAACTCTAATAACTGATATCAGCCGCAACAGCGGACAGTAACATTTAGTCTCATCTAATTGGAATGCATGCCTACATAAATAAACTGCTTCACGCTGGCAAATTATACACTTTACTAATCATCAGATAGAGCACAGACTGTACCCAAGTTGGACTTACAGTGTGTTACTTAACCAAACCGTTTTCTTTCAGAAGGATGAAGAAGTTCTAGCCAGATGTGTATTTAACCCACTTTCTCTACATGGCTTTAGTTATCCATTTAGCAGAGCAACTACAGAATAAGGATCTTCCCGTGTCATCTTAGAAATGTAAATCCACCTGTTAGTCACCTCAGAACCCTCACCTAGTTAACTCACAAAATAATATATATGAGAAACAAACATTTGTGCAACAGCTAAAAGTTGCAAATGGTTGCAAAGAAATAGGAAGAATTTTTTTTTTTTTTTTGCTTTGAAACTTCATTTATTGCACAAATCTGTAGTGCTCAGGTGTCACCGTGTAAGTGCCAGAATTTCGAACCATATCTGCAAATAAACTGGACCTGCAACAGAAACTTATTTAGGAGCATGCATGCAAATAAAAGGTATTACAACATTAAGCCTGTGTAGGCCCCGGGTTTTCAACCAAAGGCCTGATAACACAAGTTTAACGTGGAGTTGGCGTCTGTCTACACGCACACGGTGAAACGCAAAAAGGCGGAGCCGAGACATGAACTCAGGTGGAGTGAGAGAAAATGTTTTTTCTAGCATCCAAAACAGCAGCACTTGTTCGTGTAATCACCAATCACGGAGGGAGTCCGTTATTAAAGCACCTGATCAACAATCTCCGACACGAAGAAAAGCAAACTCCCATCCACCGCCGTTAGTTTTAAACAGCAAAAGATATACAATAAAGCTACAGAAGTTAAAATAAAAATATGCAGATGAACTGTTTAACTTAGTCTGACATGATGTTTAAATCAGACAGCTCACTAAAGGCTGCCAGAATTTCGACGGCGTCACTGACGGTGTCACGGTCATATGACAGTGACACCTGCAGCAAGCTGGAGTGAGTCTAAAGGGGGGCATGGGGTACACTAGACCATATTTATTTCAAGGCTTTAGAAGCATTATTTCATAGATTTAGATGAATTAACATTACTTACTAACATTCATTTTTAACAAATGTTTTACATGTACACCATCAGAATGTCTGTTTTCTGCAGCAGGAAACATTGCATCAAAGCACAGTGTTACGGCTCAGTTCTGAGAATGTTGCTATGCCCACTTTTCTTGCACCTTTAAAGACTTACGGACACACACATACTGACTCATTCACTAACACACTTAAAACATGCAGACACACATACACTCACAAAAACATATACACACAAACACACACCAAATATACCTCATCCAGAAGATACAACATTGTCAGAACTGTTGTTGTTGCTTCCTACTGAATTAAGAAAGCCTTCCAAGAGAACAGAGTAATGGCTATTTTATCTTACGTTTTAGTTTAGGTTGCTGAGGTGAGTTATTGAGGATATCCTGAACTTTTCTTTTGGTAAGTGCTGCTTACCAGTCTGCAAACAACTGATTTCTGTTTTCCTATCCCTCCTAATTCAAGTGCATAATCCTATCTACGGAGGCCGCTGTATGACAAACAACTCTGGCCGCTGTTAATCCATAGTGAATGTAGGCTGTCAGTCCGCCGTTTACCTCAGCTGCCAATATGTGTCCATGTCTATTTACTCTGGAGGAGGCTTTAAAACTTTGTGAAAGGAGTCCAAAATGAGTTGATGAATCAGTGAAGCTTACTTCTGACCTTCTCAGCGATGTGGAGGTGAGTTATTGAGGATATCCTGAACTTTTCTTTTGGCAAGCGCTGCTGTTTTTGCCACTGTTAGCCAGAGTTAATGAAACTTTCTTTGAAATGGAATAAACTCTCATACGATGTGGGAATGTAATCAAACTGTTTATCAGAGGGAAAGTGTGATTTTTAGGACACTCAAGCCTAACATTAGCTGGCATAATGTTAGCTTATAACCAGCTATTGTTGTTTAGCCAACTGACTGTCAGCTGCCTGGAAGCGGCAGGGGCCACATGTCTAATCTGCTGACAATATCAAGAATAAATAAGCATGTTTATGCATGTTTTCATGTGTTAGATCCCTGACTTCAGTTCAGGATTTGAGGAGGAAGAGGATGAGGTGGAAATACAAGAGCAATGATGGAGGAGGAGAAAGACATGATGAAAATCTACATGTACAAATATTAAATTAGCATATATAGTTTGAAAGAACTATTTGTGATCTTTAAATTAACAGTAACTTATAAGGCATACTGTATATGTGGCTGGTCTCTAGCCACATACATATAACAGGATTAGGCAGAAGAGCCAGGCCTATCTTGGCTACTGTATTCAAATGTAGTGGGACAACATGGCTGCTTCCATAAACCAGCGCCCGCTCCTATGCATATATAATAGATTACTTTTAAGTTTATGAGAACTGAGTTTGTTGGAAGATATAATTACACACTAATCAATGTACATTTATGAGTACAATATTCTTTTTTCTCTTAAACAACCTCAAATTACTTATTGTACCTTTAAATAGACAGACTGCTTACAAAAAATAAAGACTGTGCTTTAGATAATGTACCCTTACACACTACACATATCAGGACATATTTTCTGCCTAATTTATAATTCAATTACACTCAATCAAAATGACAGATACCAGATGGCCTCCTGCTGTCTTTGTTGGGAAAATATTGACTGGCGGTGACAAAACTGTGAAAGCACTCTGTCCTCCTATCACCCAGAATCATTTACAAGACAGAAGGCATGAATCAGTATTGATCTGGGGAGAGAAATGTCTGAAATGATGCCACAAGGATGGCGCATAATCCAGCCTGAGCTGTGATTTTCAGCTTCCTCTAATCAATTTTATGAGATGACATTAAAATGACCGAGAACACCTGAAATGGGCAAAAAAAAAGAGTTAAAAGTTGCTCTAATAAGTAGGCCAGATGTGGGAGGGAGGGATTAGATTTAACTTTCTCAGGATTCAAACTGTGCAACATGAGACTAGCCCTGGCCCATGATTAATAAGGCACACTGGCTGCCCTCATGTAATGTGCCAGCACAACAGAACACTGTGTTTTGGCTCAGAGTGTTCAAGAAAACACGCCCTTAAAGTGTTGCAAAAATGTAAAAAAAAAAAAAAGAAAGAAAAAAGATGACGCAAATAAGGGTGTTAAAACAGTCTACTGCTTTTCTAATGAAGTACAATTTATGACCACAACTGTTCACCCAAATGTTACCCAACCTAGTTTATTCAACACCATACGTAAGGGCAGGAATAAGGGTTATGTCAAAGCATAAACAATATGATGACCTCCTTCTAGAAAGGCCTCGGTACAACCCAGCCTGTCACAGCTAATGAATAAATTCATACAGTAGGAACTGAGCAAATAAAATATTTGGTTTACATAACGGAGATCACGTAACAGTGGACTAAGTGGGACATGAGAACTACACATAGATATGTCCCTTCTGTGGAAACAGCACAGCACTGCAAAGTATAAAGAGAAAAGGAGTATTAAATATCAGTGCTCCATTAGGATGTGTGCCGCTTAGGTAAAGACGGACGGCTCGTCACGTAACGATACAATCTAGATAGGACGGAGTGGCGCCTCTCATCGGTGACACCGAGAAGTTGGGACTGAAAAAAGTAGGTCACCTGCACAAAACGTAAGAGTTTTAATCGCAATCTGTCAGGTTAAACACTGAAATTGGCACACGAATAGCTTTCGGTGGGCATACAGAGGCTGTGTGCAGTCTTACCTAGATCCACTGCTGCACTGTACCTCTCCAAGGCTTCCGGGAGGTTCTGTTTTTTCCACAAATCCTCTCCTTCGATCCATAATTTCCTAGCTTTACTCTCAGTTGCAAATAGTTTGTCCAAGAGACCACTGAGAACGACGTTTATTCTCAGGCCGTTCGGTAGTCCTTTTTTGCTCAGATTTTGTTTGCAGTGTATACAGTTTATGACAGAATCATCCTCTATGCAGCGTTTGCAGAAAGTACATCCACACTCCACGGTTGTGGGCTCATGGAGCAAGCGCTTGCAGAGACGACAGGAAAACAAGTCCAGGGCTTCATCATCTTCACACTCCCCATTACTCTGAACCCCGTCTTCCCCGTTGCTGCTTTTGCTGTTCCCGTTTAACGTCACTGGGATGCCCAGCTCTTTCTCACGCAGAGTTCGAGCGATGGTTTCCACCAGGAGTTGAAGCTCCTCCGGGCGCAGCTTGCCCAGGCTGGCCGCTGTGCAGTACGAGTCCAGGGCTTCAGAAATTCGCCCGGCACGGGCGAGCGAGTCGGCCTTCCTTAAACACAAGCCCCTGTCCGGCTGTTGGAGATCGGAGAGCTGGGAGCTATAGATCTCCACAGCCAGGCTGAAGTCCCCGGCCCGGCTGGCCTCCTCTGCCACCTCCAACATTTCAGGGCAGATCCCCGCAGCCCCGGGATTGGAGAGCGGGTGGACGAACACTTCGCCCTGGTGAGACCTTAGTCCGGTCTCCATCTTCTTCTCCCAAAGGGAAAATCAGACACTTAGGAGACGATAAGAGTCACTAAAAACATGGCACAAGGACACAAACTCCCCACCATCAAAATTAATTACCCCCACTGTCTTTAGCTTTTTGATGTCAACCCAGACCTCCGATTGTATCCAACTCTCAGTGACGGCCATAACTCCGATGCACAAGACATAAACCGAAATAAAGCAGGGCGCATATGTAGCATTGGTGCTTTGTGGTATGTCCCAAGTATCCGACGCAGTTTCACTGCCAACACCTGGCGGCTGAAGGTCGGCGTTGTTTAATCCATAAACTTTCAGTTTATCGAGGACTTCCTGGAGATAGTTTTATATGTGTTCCGTCTAAAGACAAACTTCTTCAAGAAAAATAAGCACACGAAATTAATCTACGGTACGCTGTTTACATAGCAGCAGGTGAGCAAAATCCTCCGGGCTTAGTAAATAAGACGCTTAATTTCCATGTATCGTGCTAACTCGTAGTTACGGCGGTAAATATCCGCAACAAAGGCAAAGTTTCGAGCCACATAAGTCCCATAAAGAGTGAGTAATTACTAGCTACAGACCCACAAGCCCATCATTGCTCCGAGAAGCCACAGCTGATCAGCCGTTGTTTTATGTAAGAGAGCCCGGGAGCAGTGACGTCCGGAGAGCCAGCTAATGTTACCACGGGTTAACTGGAGAACCCATACTGTCACTTCGCTCTCTGTTGAATTCCAGAAGTCTTTCCGAACCAGTACCCCCACAAAAAACCGTGCTTCACACGACCTCGAAAGTCATTTCCTCGTCTTTTAAGGCGAAGAAACCCAAATAAAAACAAAGCTCCCACCGAAGGAATCCATCTTGGTTGTTAGCCAGCTAGCTTCAGCTACTAAAGGTTCTGTTTTGGGATTTCACACACAATTCGCCGAAGCGGACGCAGGGCAACACGTGACACACGAGACGATTTCCTATTGGTCCATTATGTGGCTCACTTATATAACTCAATGATATTGTATAACCTTTCGCGGACAACGCTGAATGAGTCTCTGTGCTTTAGCGAAAATAGTTCACTTTTTTTTTATTTATTTAAACGAGGTCTCTCACATGATGTTACAAAAATAGCCTCTGGTGAAAACAAGAGATCACCACTTTGGGTTCGATCTGAGGGACTTTAGCACCGTTAACTTATAGTTTCGGCTGTGGAGTTGATTCATTGTTTTATGTAATGCTTTATATAAGCAGTGTGTCAGGTCTGCTTTTAGACTTAAAATGCGGACACCATGTTATAGTTACGAGCTGTTACTTAAGTCAAAACTATAAGAAAAAAGGTCCTCGACCTTTTCCGTTGTCCAAGTAAAGCTTTTGCTGTACTGTTAAATACTCCAGAGAGCTGTGACTCAATTAAGGGAGTGGGAATTCACTCAAAGGTGAATTCTTTTAGACGAAAGAAAGGTTGGACCGACCCTGCTGCTAAGTATATGCACAGGGACACGGCTGTGTTTTTGCACACTCCTCATACGCAATTTGACGACATGGAAACGAGGTAAATGATTATCAGTGGATGAGTAATATAAAAATGAGGTCTTTAAGCTTTGGTTTGCATTCCAAAAACAAATCCACCCCTGCCTGCTTGCTCCACCTACCAAAATTAAACGACCTAGTTGAAAAACGTGTGTCCCAGTTACCTCCTGTATACTAAATATATCATGTTAAAATTTGCTAAATTTTGAGTGTGTTGTTGATGGACAGGACTGAGATACCTACAGGAACAACTAGTAAAACTAACTTTAAAAAAAAAAAGTACAATTTGGATCATGTAACTTAAGGTTGTGTGGGTAATTTAATGCCAAATCAGTTGTATTTGTTTAATGTATGCTGACCACCAGCACTGTGCACATTGGTGCCTGTTTACTTTCTAAATAGAAATGAATGGAAGGTGTAACAGGTGAAGTAGACCAAGTTTATACGCTTTAAAAGATGGACACAGGTGGCAATATTTAGGATATGTTCTATATCAGCACATGTAGAGTCCAGCATGCTCCAGTGTAAATGTTTGGCTAAAAATCAAAAATTTTGAGCCTAATTACACTCAGAATTTCTGGGGATAGAAAGCAGATTCACGGGGCATGTTTCTACTCCCCACTGGGTTTCAGTTGACTCATATTTTGATAAAACATACATTATAAATTCTCAGTTTTACTTGAAATTAGATGAGTCTAAAGTAAGACTATTGTAAAGTGTTTCTACATTTTTTTGTGCTTCAGAAAAAATATAAAGTTGACAGTGGAGTCACCATATGAGATTCAAGTGTTGCAGCTCCTTGGTCATCCTCACTCTCTCAAGCTATGTAGATGGCGAGTTTTCTGCTTCTATCCAATAAAATTAAAGTAAATGGGATTCTTTTGGTTAAGCTCAGAAGACTGAAAATGTGCGCTCGGTATCATCTCCTTCTAGAAACAGAAATCTGGGTAATTAATTGAAGATGGTAGGATGTATTTCTAATGATGACCATTAAGGTCTGCGGATTATTCAGAGAAACCCAGACTGTTTCTGGAAGTGTGCTGCATGTTCTGAACAGCACTCCAAAACAGTATTTCAGACAAAGAAACGCAGCTGTTAAAATATCTAGGTAAATGAAACCATTTCGATCTGCAGGACTACTACTAGTAGAAATAAACAAGAAAATATTCCCTGTTGGAATTCTGGCAAAGCACACTTAAAGCTGTTAAAATGTTACATGTGTATCAGCTGTCTGAGTGCTAATATTTAACTTCGGCGATGAAGCCAGCCGACAGCGTGAGTCACATTCCCAACACAGGCTGGTTTATTGTAGTCATCAGGGTCAGGGGTACGTACAACGGTTGTGTAAAAGTCGGATTGTTTTGCAGTGAGGGTGTGTGCTTTTAAAAACAACGCGTGCTGATCTCAGTCTAGCCACATTTAAATATAGTTTATTATTCAAGAAACATTCTCATAACTTGCCACAGCTGCAACTCTTGGACTGTAGCAACAAAACCCCAGATTTTTAAATACAGTTATTATGCAGTAAAATCAAACTAATTCAGTTTTTACGAAAAAAAAATTGATTTGCGCCTCTGTCCTGACATCACCTTTCCATCGCCTCATTAAAGTGGATAGATTCAACGATCTGCACGCAGGCAATTCGCAGCCCCACATCACCTGGCTGATCAAATAATCCTAAAGATTAACACTGAAACTGAAACTGACAAGTTTCCCAAAGAGCTCTTACCTTAACCGGCTAAATAGTTGGTTGTGCTTCCTTCTACACATTCGTCACAAAAAAAAAAAAAAGGAAGTAAAGGTGCGGTCGGTATTGTGCCGAAAAGAAACATGCTGCAGAAAATACTGTCAGTTTATAGCAACATGAACAAAAAGTTCCCTCTTGAGGATTTTTCTAATTTTAAAGCTGTGTAGGGAGTGTGCAAGCCTCTGTGACTCAACCCCCTGAAGCACTTCTCAGGTGTCTCTATATGCTCGATGCAATCTATCGTGTGTGTGTGTGTGTGTGTGTGTGTGTGTGTGAGAGAGAGATGGGATATTTGTAACACAAAGGAGAGGCTTTTAGAAAATGAATGTATGCATAACATTGTACACCGATGTGTGTGCATACATGCACTGCCTGACCCCGTACTGTAATTACTATGTTCCTTAATGGAACAGCTGTGAGTGGTTGATGGTGATTGAACATCATCACAAAAAAACATTTGTCATCCTAACATTAAAGACTAGCATAGCTTTCTAGTCCTTTACCTAATGCAACTGGCTTGAGTGACCCACATTTTAAGCATCTTTTTACTTTTGTAATTATTTGACATCATTCTTTTTTTTTTCTTCTTTTATGTAAACGCTGAAAAGCTTCATTCCAAAACCTGTTGTAAAAATGTGTCACCATATAGGATGTCAACTATGAAACATTTTCCTTTCATTGTGCAGCCAGTATAAGGGTAAAATGACACCTCCACGATTTTGGCTTAATAACAAGTGTGCTTTTCAGTAATTATCTAGTAATTATCTTTTTCCTTACTCGTTTATAATCTTCTAACCATCAGAAAGACACCAGTTGTATTTGTTAATGTTAGAAAGGGTTATTCTGAAATGAACGTAAATGTATTCTTTCCTTGTCACACTCAGAATGTTGTCAAAGGCTGCTGACGGCTTTTGCAGCCCTGACTCTAGTAGGAAGTGGCAGCGGATGTTTTCTCAGTGTACAAATTTAACACCTCTGCACTAACAAGGAAACAGCCAGCACCCAGTATAATAACTCAAACTGAAATATCTAGGGCCACACTTATGTTCTTATAAGCACTGAAACAGAAAATGGTGGTAGCTGATTAGCTGTTAGCACAAACACGCCAAACAGAATATCCTAACGTCCACTGTTAATGCTGTGCATAATCATGGCTTTACATTATATAAAGTGCTACTTGTGTTCAGTGGTCAGAGAAGATGGTTCACATAAAAACACAGAGTATGCCATACATGTTTATCTCTTTTTATTTCTTACTGAGATCAAGAGCCTTTTTACAAGAGAGGCATTAGAACAAATTACACAGTAGGTTTTCTTCTGCTTAGAGGAATTTCTGGCACTGTCCAAAAAAGGTTTGTGACACAACCAAAAGAAAACCACAAAATGTTTTTTCTTTTGTTACCTTTTACAGTTTTGTTAAGTAGGGTTGCATTAACTCAAGCACAATAGAAAATTGTTTGTGATGTACTCAGATATTACAGGAAAATGCACAGATTTCTTTCAAACAGGGAAACACAATCTCATTACCTTCACCACCCTCTGCAGAGCTTTCTGTGGCAGAGAAGAGAGCTCTGCAGAGGGTGGCGAAGGCTGCACAGAGGACTGTCGGAGTCAGCTTCTCCATCACCACCACCACATTCACACCTCCAGAGGGAATAAAAGGGTCACCTGCATCATGAAGGACCCCACACACCCAGCACATACACTTTTTGTTCCCCTCCCCTCAGGCAGGAGGATGCAGAGCATTAAGAGCAGGAGCACCAGACTGAGGGACAGCTTCTTCCGTGGACTCTGGTGGGCCTTTGTAGCTGTACTGCTCTTCCTCTGTCCATCTTAATATTGCATATACTCATGCTGCTGTTGCTGCTGTTCTTGCACACACTCAGTCATGCGCTTTCACTTATCCAATACTGCTCAAAAAAATGAAAGGAGTTTAGAGTCAGAGTTTGGAATCAGTTCAATTAAACATCTGGGATGTTATCTGGTCAGTTAAGCAGCAGAGGGGGTTGTTAATCAGTTTCAGCTGCTTTGGGGCAACAGTGAAACAATCCCCAAACCAGAATGGTTTCACAGGTGGAGGCCACTCACATTTTTCGTTTGGTGGTGGGTCAGTGATGGTCTGGGGAGGTATATCCATGGAGAGACGCACAGACCTCTACAGGCTAGGCAACGACACCCTGACTGCCATTAGGTATTGGTATGAAATCATTGGACCCATTGTCAGACCCTACACTGGTGCAGTGAGTCCTGGGTTCCTCCTGGTGCACGGCAATGCCCAACCTCATGTGGCAAGAGTATGTAGGCAGTTCCTGGAGGATGAAGGAATTGATACCACTGACTGGCCCCACGCTTGCCTGAACTAAATCCAATAGAACACCTCTGGAACATTATGTTTCACTCCATCTGATGCCACCAGGTTCCACCCCAGACTGTCCAGGGGCTCAGGGATGTTTTGGTCCAGATCTGGGAGGAAATCCTCCAGGACACCATCCGGCATGTTCTCAGGCATGCATACAGACATGTGGGGGGCCATTCAAACTATTAAGTACCATTTTGAGTTGCTTCGATGAAATTTCAGCAAAACCGACTGGCCCGCTGATTAATTTTTTCACTTTGATTTTTGGGGTTTCTTTGAATTCAGCCCTCTGTAGGATGACAATTTTCCTTTCCATCAAATGATGTGGCATCCTTTCATTCCCAACACATTACCCAGCCCATATCAGTATAGATATTCCACTGAGATCTGATTTTTTCAAAGTGTTCCTTTAATTTTTTTTTGAACAGTGTATTAAAAAGCATCATGTCTGTGTGTGTGTTTCCAGATCACAGCCTCCTGATCACCAACCACGTGATTTAAAATCCTTTGTTTTTGATTATCTCCACTAGATGGTGACACTGGCTGAGTGGTGGAGAGTTTTGGGTACGTGTAAGGCATGATTTAAGCATCTGATGATGATGATGATGAATGATGATCCCACAGCTGTCACACTTATCTACATTACAACACAAGAATCCTAAGAGTCAATCCAAAGTCCTCTGTGTTCAGTCAGTACACCTGCATGAATCTATGTGTCATGGATGTATTTGGCCCAAATGTTGCTGAATCAAAAGCAATGTATGAGTAATGTTGTAATAAAGGTCCAGAGTTGAATAAGGGAGAAAATATGAATGAGCTACAGAATCCTTCTTAGTTAGATTTCCTGAGTCACTTTATCAAATAATTTTCAGAAATGCAAAACAAACACAGGCATGTATAATTTTTTATTAATTTATTTTAAAGAGATAAACTTTAAATCTAAGTGTATACACACAGTATATCCATCTCACTCTCCCCCTGCTTCATGAATGTCAAAGTATACTTACATTGTTTGACATGACCTATTTTTGTGTGGCAAGCTTTAGTCATGAAGCCCTTCAGTATTTGAAGTTTCTGTGGCACCTAATATCTTAAACCCTGCTGTAATCCCAGAGCTCACCTGAGGCGTAATCTGTGAGACTCCCAAACAGTCACTTCCAGCAGAGATGCTGAAGTAGGTGGATTAGCCAGGCAGCAACATGTGACAGCTTGCTCTGCTGTCCTGGTGGCTGGTCAGGTGGCCTGCACTTGGGCTGCGGTCTCCTGTCTCACTGGTACAGTATCCCAGCAATCTCAGTGCGTCTTTGTCCCGTGTTGCTGCTCTCAGTGATACACAATACAAGCAGGGCACAGAGAGAAGCAACGCTTGAACAAACGTGACTGGAGACAATGACAGTTTAACTAATTTATAGAGCTGTTTATTTAGCTCATTTCATGTTTGATGGCAACTCTATTTTTTTTTCTTTTAGGAAATTCTCCAAAGATTTAAACCAGAATGAGTTTACAGAGCGATCGTAGACAAACAAACTAAAAAATCACATTCAACAAACAAACATGGAGCAAGAATAAAATAAAACAAATCAATAAATAAACCCTAAAATCAAATAAGCTATGAATAAATGTGAATGAATTTGTGCATATTGCTCCTGTTGACTGGTGACCTTTGTGGGGTCTGTCTCACCTCATGCACCACCCCTCCAGACTGCAGGATTTTGATATGTCCCTCTCACACCTGCTTTTTCCCACCATGTCCAATTAATGCAAGCGTTGTATAACTGAAACGCACCGCTTCCTATCATCCCTGCCCAAGTGCACAGTGTCCCTCATCAGCGGCACGTGTCCCTGATACCATTCAGCAAAAACACATGCGCTCAGACTGCTGACTGCCTGGAACGCACACGCACTTACAGCACCACCTGTCTTCCAGCTCCGGTGTGTTATAGTCAATGTGTGTGGAGTCAGTAGGAGTAAATAATGAGAGCGGTCAGCAGCAACACGTGAGGATCCTCCCGCTGGCTTTCACACATGCAGCAGGCGGGGGGACATAACTGCTATTAGTCTAACCCCAATTCAATTCATAATTAATGATTTATGTTATTATTTCATTAAAGAACGGTGAGGCCAACCCCACCACCACAGACACACCGACACACACATGTATTTATGCATACATCTCCTCCACAAAAGGTCAGGATGTGAAAAAGGAAATTTCCTCATTCACATTTCTGCTGAACAACATCCTTGAATGATTTGAACAGCGACACTAAAATAGGAAGTCTGCACTAATGATGTTTTCATTTCCGTCTGTTTACATGGAAAGGTGATTACAGGCACTATAACAGCAACACCCTCTAATGTGTGTCTGGCTTCAGTTTAACACCCTAGCAGTAAATGTGTAGTGCTTTGTTGGTCCTTGGAATGAGCAACAGGGAAATATAAGTCTTAATAGTCTTGTAGTGTTGGTATATATTATATTACCATGCATATATATATATATATATATATATATATATATATATATATATATATATATATATATATATATATATACACATGGTAAAATAATACATTACCATTCATATAAAGGATGTAAAAGGGGAGTACTAGTTTTAACAAAACTGTGCAGTTCTTTCTTAACTATTGTAAAGAACAATTCAGTAACATTGTGACAGCAACTGTTTTAATCAATATAATATCTAATATAAATCTATAAAACATTTTGTAAAGATAAATATATACAGTATAAAATATATAATATTTAGTTTGGAAAAACTAGTCTTAAAACCTTCAATCATTTTTTTTATATGAATCTATTCAAAAACACACCTTACCTGTACATTTCATACACAGAAGCAGCACAACTTATTCAAATGACTGACACTGTTTAGAAACATGAGAAGAGAAAAATGGAATAAATTAGAAATAGATTCAGAGGTAAATTAGTTTTCTGTGTTTATTGGGTATTATATATAATTACTGTCAGGTTTGAATAGTGAAGCAAAGCAGGCAGAAATGACAAAAACAAACCTTTATTTAAGCTGAATGATGTAGTTCAAGTAACAAAGTCCAAAGTGAGCACAAAGCAAGTTCACGGGGGAACAGAGAGCACACTGAGTAAGAGCGCTTTACTTATCCCTCATTTACGACTGATGGCAAAGCAGGTCTGTGACCACTTTTAACTTATTTCTGTCTGATGTGTTATAAATAAATAATTGTATAGTTTTTACATGACCTGCCCTGGGATGTAAATTAGCAGTTTTGCACAAAGCTCAAATCATTTCAAACTGGTTTCTTGAACACGACAATGAGTTCACTGTCCTCACATGGCCTCCACAGTCATCAAATCTCAACCTAACGGAGCACTTTCGGGATGTGGTGGAATGGGAGTTTCACATCATGGATGTGCAGCTGACAACTGTGTGATGCTGTCATGTCAATATGAACCAAAATCTCTGAGGAATGTTTCCAGCACCTCATTTAATCTGTGCAGCAAATAATTAAGGCGATTAAGGTGTAACTAATGAAGTGGCCCATGAGTGTATATGCACACACTTAGGCTAATCAAAAAGTGGGAATCGGAAGGAAATGACATGGTTGAATGTAATCAAGACAATCACAAGGGAGGAAGTAGAACTCAAAGCAAGATATAAAAAAGACAACTGTCAAAGTAAAACAGGAAAAAGAACCAAACTAAATACAGAGACAAGGAAACTCACACAGAACATAATACACAGGAATACTGGGCAGGGAGGAATCATAATAACCCAAAGACAACCAAAATTTAACAATATTATAAAACTGAAAAATATTATAAAAGCATTATAAGAATAATGAGGCCCAGGCAGGGACCCAAAATAGAACCAACACACAAATACATCCCTCAAAGCACAAGAATCAAAACCTCACGTACAAGAACACAACAGAACTCCAGATTCAGGTTTATTAACTAATGCTACAAACTCACAAACATGACCCATCTCAGTGATCATGACAGTCACACTGTTACCAGTAATAATATCATAAAACCAAAAGCTATATGCATCTTGTATGACGCACTGAAACCCAGTGCACCACAAGATGGCAGTCTGACTTCTGGGGATGCCGTCTGATTCAGACGTAGTAGGACAAGTTTGGTCTAATGCATCATCAGATAAAAGTTTCTTCCCTGTGATTATAATGACATATTCCTATTTAAGCATGATTAAAGATAAATATAACACTGAGAAAATGTTGCAAGCTTTATCATTTATGTTAATCAGTTTTCTACATTCTAATTAGCTCTAATTTCCTTTGTATTTTTTTTAACCTTCTTGAACATTATTGTCAGGAAGAAAGGGAATTAATATTATTTTGATCTTGAGCACATTAAAGGAAGAGACAGATTCAGGCTTATCAGACAAATCAAGGGGGATTATTCATATTTCAGTGTCTAGAAAGTGTTTCCCAGTGAGGTTTAGAATAGAATAGAATAGAATGCCTTTATTGTCATTATACAGGATACAGGATGTACAATGAGATTGGAGGGCCACTCCTTTTCAGTGCCATGCAATAGAAAGTCAAACTTTCTAAAATAAAAATATGATAATCTAATATAATCTAAAAATATACAGAAATAAAACAGTATGTATAAAATATACAGAAAATAAAATATATTAAAATAGAGAAAATAAGAAAATATATGAAAATATATACATTGTAAAAAAATAAAATAAATGTATACATATAATAATGAAGATGGTGAATATTGCACTTGGTGAATGAATATATCACTGATGAATGAATACTGGATATTAAAAAAATAAAATACCTATATATATATATATATATATATATATATATATATATATATATATATATATATATATATATATATATATATATATATATATATATATATATATATATTGTTCAGAATGAATAATATAATATTGCACAGAGATGTGGGTATTGCACAGTTACAGTGGGTGAGTGCGAGAGTTCAGGGTGGTGATTGCTCTGGCAAAGAAACTGTTCTTGAGTCTGTTTGTGCTGGCTTTGATGCACCTGTAGTGCCTGCCAGAGGGCAGCAGGTCAAACAGTTCAAAGCCAGGGTGTGAGTTGTCCTTGATGATGTTCCTGGCTCTGCTGAAGCAGCGGGAGGTGTAGATGTCCATCAGGGAGGGGAGAGGGCAGCCAACGATTCTTTGTGCTGTCTTGACTACCCTCTGAAGCCTCACCCTGTCTGCCTCAGTGCAGCTGCCATACCATACTGTGATACAGTATGTCAGCAGGCTCTCAATGGATGAGGGTAGAAGGTCAGCAGCAGGTTTGAGTCCAGGATGTTATTCCTGAGGACCCTCAGGAAGTGAAGTCTCTGCTGAGCCTTCTTGATAACAGCTGTGTTGTTATCTGACCAAGAGAGATCAGCAGAGATGAGGACACCAAGAAACCTGAAGGTGTGGACCCTCTCCACATGCTCACCGTTGATGTAGAGGGGGGCTGGGTCAGTCCTGTGCTTCCTGAAGTCGATGATGATTTCTTTGGTTTTCATTGTGTTCAGTGCCAGGTTGGTCTCTGAACACCAGGCTGTCAACTTCAGGACCTCCTCTCTGTAGGCTGCCTCATCTCCCCTTGAGATGAGTCCGACCACTGTGGTGTCAGTCAGCAAATTTGACGATGAGGTTGTTATTGTGGGCTGGACTGCAGTCATGGGTGTAGAGGCAGTACAGGAGGGGGCTCAGCACACAGCCCTGTGGGGAGCCAGTGCTCAGTGTGCGGGTGGAGGAGAGATGGGGGCCAAGTCTCACAGTCTGGGGCCGGTTGGTTAAGAAGTCCTTTATCCAGGAACATGTAGGAGGGGGGAGGCCCAGGGTGTACAGTTTGGTGGTGAGACTGTTCGGGATGATTGTGTTGAACACTGAGCTGTAATCCACAAAGAGCATCCGAGCGTAGCTCTGCTGCTGCTCCAAGTGGCTCAACACAGAGTGGAGAGCT